>CATIWQ010049076.1:0-20508 GCA_949673415.1 Euphorbia schlechtendalii | reverse complement strand
CTACTATAAATAGGCCTCTCCACTTCATTTTCAAGCATGCCATGCATCTTGTAAGCATCCAACACATACTCACTTGTACTTGTATTCTCTAAGCAATACAATATACATTCCCAAACTCTCTAGCCTCTCTACATCCAAGTGCTTTCGCAAGCTCTTCTACACGCACGCTAGGGCCGCTCAACTTTCATTTCCGCTGCGACATACTCACATCTAGCATATAGAGTTCGCTACACATCGCGAAGTGCCCTAAGTGCCGGCGAGGACTGAGTCTAACCTCGTTACACCGAACTCTCTAAAAGTTAATTAAAGTTTGATTCATTAATGAACGAGCTATATTTTGTGAACAAAATATTGGGCTCATTTCCATTAACGAGTTAAGCGAGAACAAGGGATACTCGGCTTGAAAACCGTTAGCAATAAGAAGCTTATGGATATACTCGTGATTAAGGTGGTTAACAAATGTGTGAACACGTTTAAGAATAGTGTATATTAACATTTGTGATATAAATTATTAGTACATCTTTTAATGTTTTATTTTTTCATATATCTATATTACAGATATAACAAACTTAATACATAATTTTTATTGATGGAAAATGAGAAATTAATGTACATTAATTTATATAATGTACAATTTAAATATTTCTTTAGAGATTAAAAATATTTGAAATGCATAACATCCTAATGTGCAAAATCAAACCACAATTTTAAGCTCAAACAGAATTCGAAACTCGACTTGAGCTCATAAAAAACTTGAACATATCAAAGCATCAATAGAGTTCGGCTAAGCTCGTTTAAACCAAGTTCGAGCTCGGATCCAGCTTGACTCTAACTCGCTTTGACCAAGTTCGTGTTCGTTAAAAAATAAAAATTTAGCATATCGAGCTTGAGCTAGGCAAAATTTGGCTCAACTTGATTCGAATTCCAGAGAAACTAGTTATAGCAGATGATTGACTCGGGCTACCTTCTAAATTTAAGAATGGTGCCAAAAGGCAATTAAGTTTCCAAAATGTTTCCATCGAACTGGTGGTTGAACATGAGGGTTTCTGCTGAATCACGATGTCAAATTGTACTTCCTTGTTTAGGTTTAAATGTTGAGGGCTTAAAGTCTGGCCTTGAAAATTATGTTCTAAGCATCGACATAGAGTTAACCGAAATAACACCAGTTTCGCTTTGAAAAATAAACCATTCCAAGAAGCTTCATAAACTCTTTGCTGCAATTCATTAAACCTCTCTAGATTTTGATGTGGTATTTGATTTTTCAATTTGCTTCACACGCCCCTTTTTTGCTTATAAGCACATTCTAACTCAAAATCATTTTTTTATTTTTCAAGTGTTTATAAAAACTGATATTTATAAGTAGAGTTGGTGTTGTAGCATACTTTCAAGCAGGTTGTAAGCATGTAAAACTTGACCAAACAAAATGCGCTCATTAAATTTATATAAACGAATTCTTGTGTGGCATAATACATAATTTACCATCCAAACTTGACAAAAAAAAAAATCATGTATCATTCAAACTTTCAAATATTACAGTTTGCACCTTAAAATTGGTAAGATTATTTTAACATAACTCTTGAAGTGAACTTTGCTCAGTCTCCCATTAGAGAGTGGGATACACTCGCCATTGAGTGGCATACACGCAGAAAAGCAGCTAATAGTCTGGTGATACGTGTATAGGCGGCCTGTCAAACTTAATGAAATTTGATCAACCTAATTTGCTTCCTCAACTTTGTCAGGACTAGTTTGGTTCATAGTTTTTTCAAGGTATGATATGATTTTAACTTAAAATCACTTGTTTTTCATGGTACGGTTCTCTCATATTTTTTCATGATTCCAAGAACTATGAAAATAGAACAACGGATTTGATAAGGTTCCCCATTATTCTCCTTTAAATCAAACTAAATTTTAAAAAAACCATATCATACAATACTATTTATCCGAATACAAAATTATAAAAAAACAACACCGTACAATAGCATATCATACCGTACCGTAATTTAATAAACCACGGAGAACTATCATCCAAATAAAATCTTAGTTCTTCCTCTTCCTAAAAAAAAAATCCCTATTTTGAATCCCCATTAGCCGCCATTTCCAACCTCTGTGATCCACTACATTCTCTTTGGCTTGTGAGAATTCTTTCTGTTATAGCTTCAGAGTATACAGGTAGGAATTTAATTGAAAATATGCAGTTTTTTGGAAGATTTGAAGTGGACGGAGAAGACGCATAGTTTGAACCCTAGTTTATTCAATTAGGTTTGATTTATTTTCTTCTTCGTGTTATTCTATCCTTTTGGTGTTAGTTTATTTATTTATGTTTTTGTCTCTCTTCGTATAACATCGACTAAGATTCGTTTGTGAAATTTTTTATCCAAAACTTTTGTAATCTGTTCTGTGCTGTGTTTTTATTTATTAGTTTTCTTGAATGCGCAAGGAATTGTGATTGTTCTGACGAACTTAAGGCGATTTGTTGAATAATTGTTAAAATAAATCAGGTTTTTTCTGAGCGAAAACCCTTCTTCACAGATGAATTAGAAACATGGTTATGGTTTTAATATGTGCAATTGGGTTCTCTCATTCCAATGTTAATTTCGATGGGTATGATTTTAATTTTGTGTGAAATTTGGGTATTTCTTGGATGTTTCTGAAGTCGCAAATACGCTGTCCGATTGAAATTTATTTGGTCGGTTCATCAAATTTTTAATCGGATAAAATCAGAAATTTTGTCAAGTACGAGAATTTGATTTTCTGTGAAAAACAACCGAGTTTTTCTATATATTTATCAATTTCGTTTTGATAAAATAAATAACCAAAATGTCAATAAACATACTGTTTCAGGTAGTAGTCATGTCTAAAAGACATGTTGTTTCGGTTTCAGTTGTGTTCAACAGACACATTGTTTCAGGTCCAAAATTCATTTTATTGATGAATTTTTCAAAGGATGTGTGGGTTCAGGAATAAAAAAATTTTGAGCTAACCTGACAGCTCGACTCCAGCCTGAGGCACTGTCTCAGGACCTCGCCCCCTTAATCATAACAAAACCCGAATAAGTGTGCACTCCGCACTCTCCCAACTTGTTCGATGAAATGTCACGATCGCATTGATCAAACTAATCAATCTAATTACATTAAAAATACTAACAGCATCAGTGTAAAACCAGAAATGAAAAAGTGCTAAAATAGAGTTTTCTTCGATTTAAGGGAGGGAACCAGTGATTTGCACAATATTATTATAATTTATTTTATGTCATTTAATAGATTTATATTTGTCGGATTTTCCTTTTGTTTTCTTGGTCAAAATAAGTAATCCATTTCCTTTCAAATGTCAAACTTTGACATATCATCTTCCACCTCAAATTGAGGGTGTAAAGTTATACGAATTTATCAATTTTAAGGTGAAAAGTGTTACATTTTCAAGTTTGGGATGACACATGATTTTTTATGTTAAGATTGGGGGGATAAACTATATATAAGGCCTTCTTTTTTATATGAATAAATTTTAGTCATTTAATGGTTATCATGACCTATAAATTTACCAATATATAGTCTAATCATCATCGCGGTCATTTTCTTTCACCCTCAACTTTTAAAAGGGCCAGTTACCACTGTAATTTGGTAAAAATGCACCAGTTAACCCCCTTAACGCCACGTGTCAGAATCTGATTGATTTGACTTTTCAAAGATGTCCTTTTTTATTTTTTTCTCTCTTTAATCAGAAGTTGACACGTGTCATTGATGGAGCAAACTGGTGCATTTTTGCCAAGTTAGGGGGGGTAACTGATCCTTTTTACTAAGTTGAGGGTGAGATCCAATTTTCTGAACCAACTTTAAGATTGTTGATGCATTTGGATGGATAAAATTAATAACCTGCATACCTTAGAAACCAACGAGTTATAGAAGTAGAGGACCAGAAAAACATTTTGCCTTCATGTAAGAGTGTGATATATTGATGATGCTAATTTGTACTAGCTTTAGTAGCAGTATCATAAAAATGACAACAGTATATTCTAACAAAGATATCAATACAAGTTATAACGGAAATAAAAAATATAATAGATAGTACAATAGAAAAAGAAACTGTTACAAATGAATTTTAGAAAAATAATATGCTTAATATTATTATATATAGAAACTGGATAATTAATCGAATAAACCATAATTTGTATTTCCAGTATGAAACTTAACTCAGCACAACACAGGGGGACGACAACAACGACAAAACTCACGCACCGGAGGAGCCAATAAATTTTTGAAGAAGTGGAAATGTAAAGTAGGCTATGATGGAATTACATACAACAGCCCATATATTATTTTACAATTAACCTGCATATTGCTTGAAATTGTTAATAGTATATTATATATTTGTTATGTTAAAGAATATAAAATTGCATATATATATATATATATATATATATATATATATATATATATATATATATATATATATATATTCTTGTATGACTACATGAACGAAGAAATTTTAATATTGTTTTATCAACTTTTGAATTAGACTATAGATTTGGTATTAAATATAATTTTTTAAAATTTGGAATATTTTTACAAAACACTTTAATTTTTTAAGGTTGGCATATTTAATGATAGAATGAGGAATATAATTATGAATTTCAAGTTACAAAATATTAAAATATGTTAGAAGTCAAATTTGTAGAATTCGTGTAATTAATTAAGAAATTGCTTAAATCAACCAATGGCTATGCTTCTTCTTCAAGTAAATATGCATGAATAACCAATAGTGAGAGGAATTGCGTATGCCTAATCATCTCAATACTGCTTGATCCTCAAGATTAAAACTGTTGCTTCTTGTTGACACTCTTTTTCTTCATCCAAGTCAACATTTTAATTTTCAATTTAAAATCCGGTGATATATAATTTTAAATCTAGTAAAATTGTTTGTTGATCCCTAAAAGAACTGCAAGATAACATGTCCACAAGGATGTCTTCGTGTGTATATATATATATATATATATATATATATATATATATATATATATATATATATGGAGACATCCTTGTGGACATGTTATCCTGGCTGTTCAATCATCCAAAAGTTAAAATTAAAGTTGTTTAGATAATGATATTTGGAAACAACATATTTTTATTTATCATGCTGGTCATGAAAGCCGAACAAAATTAAACTAGATTAAACTTATTTCAATATAAATTTATAATTACATATAACTGAGTTAAATTAAAATGAATTGAAATAGACTGAACAGAACCGAACAGAACTATATTGAATTGATTTGTGGTCTAGGAAAACAGAGTCTTGGTGCAATTTTTTTTTTTTTGGTCTCTTCTCCTAATGGCATCCAAGGCTCTAATTCTAAGACATTTTCGACTGCTAATCGGATAAGGAGCTTCCCCGACCACCGTCGAATATGTGTCCCCTACCATCATCTAGATAGTATGTAATGAACAACGCTCACGAGAGGAGATCCTCAATTCTGATCACCTGTCTGGCATTGTTTCTAGTGCACTTTGGAAGTATGTTAGGGAAATTGGAATAAGCAACTACCTATAAATCCTTACAATATTTGACACGGATTCAAATAACTGATTTTTTTTACTTTTTGTAAATAGTCATTACCGTTAACATTTTACCAAAGATTTTAAGAATGAGATAAAAAAATCGTTCGTTGACCACTATAATAGTGAAAGTTTGGGCTTCTAACCTAGAAAAGGAAATTAATTGAAATTTGATGTATTGTTTACAAAAGAGTATAGTCTATTATATCAAATTATAGATAATAACAACTCTAATCAAAGGTGGACATATATAGAGTCCCATTACATGTCGAAGAATCGGTTACTCTAACTAACAAATGCGCAGCTTGATTCGCGCAGACCATTGTCATAGACAATACTCGAAACATAAATCGGAGTAAAATGCCAGACGACAACACACCATACATAACAGACATACTAAACTTTTTCTTTACACAAGACAACATACCATATGGCAAGACTTGCTAAAGAATAAAAAAAATGTTGCAACCTATATTTTTTTAGTCTCAACGAAAGTTTTCAATCCATAACCATAAGAGCTCATGCTACACGATAACATCAATTATTGTTGCAGATGTGGAGCGATCTTGCTTGAAGGAGACGAATTTTGGGTATTTACTATGAAAGATTAGCAAGTATCTTATCTGAAAGTGAATAGAGTGTTGAACGATAAAGGAAATATAGAAAGTTCAAATAACGAAAATAGGAACAAATACGTTGTTGGGAAAATAGATGATATTTTATTCATTCACTTGGTGACTTATATAGGCTTACAAGAAGATTCAGTAAACTCATAATCCCATTAAATAACAACTAACATGATTAACCAAAACTAACTCACTTAAACTTAGGAAAAGATAATGCAACTAAAACAAAATTTCCAACAGAAAAATAAATAACAAATCTTATCTGTAAAACTAAGAATGAGTCAAAAACATAATGGGACTGATTTTGCATAATCTAATTTAACATAGTGATAAATTTATCAATATTGAGATGTGTAGCATCGAATTCATGATTGATGAAGTTAATTTCATCGTGGAAACTATAAAAAATAAGAATTGCAGATTATTGAAAATAAAGAAAAGACATTGCAAAAATCTTAAAGAGGTGAGGAAGAAGAAAAAAGATAAAACTTTCTCATTCCTCCTCAACGAGAGCTTGAAAAGAAATGTGTAGCGGTCACGAGAGAAAGAATGCGGTTATGATCTTTTTATTATAGTTGGATGTATTCAATATAAAACAGTTAAAAGAAATTTGTCTATCAACACAAATGAAAATAGATTGTTCGAGGAGGAAGGACGCTCCGACGAGCGTGCTTCCTCCTCCCGTCTAGGTTTTTGTTTCGTTCTTTATGTGTTTTTTATTTTGTTGTTTCAACAATATGCATATGTTCTTTTATTTTTCACTACGATATTATTATCTTTAATCATAGATGAGTTGGAATTTACAGGGTTAAAGAAAAGATCTATGTTAATCTTCCTCTTTCGACACCTAGATCTATCTCCTCTTAGTATTATCGTTCCAGATTTACAAGATTAGTCAAGTTTAGATTGTTTCAGATCTACAAGGTTGGTCGAGTTTATGGAATATGCCAGAACTTTTATGGTGGTGAATTTTTAAAATTGTTAGTTGTAAAATTATAAACTACAATTTACACAGTTTATCGATGTATGTTATTTTTTTACTCATGTATCAATCAACATGTATTCCATATCACTAGTGATTTAATCAATAGTATTCATTTTCTTTTAAAAGGGTTAGATTGTTTAAAAGTTAACCCAAATTCCTAAAATTAAATTAACTATGCAAAGAATAAAAAATCAAATGTATAACTATAAATATCGAACGAACACAAAAAAATCCAGTAGAAATTCAGCTAGAGTTGCAACAGAACGAAAATGAGTTTTCTCGCGGGAAGATTAGCAGGAAAAGAAGCTGCCTATTTTTTCCAGAAATCCAAACAAGCCGTTAATCGCATCGCCGAGAAATCCCCCTCCGCCGCCTCTAAACTCTCTTCCTCTGAATTGACCGATCCCGAATACCAAGCCGACGTTCTTCCGGAGGTGTTGAGACATTCCCTTCCCTCCTACATCTTCGGTAAGCCCCCCGATCCTTCTTCCCTCTCCACAGCCTCCAAATGGTCCCTTCCTTCCGATCCTAATAAAGCCCTCTCTCTCTCCTCCGATGCTCTCAATCCTCTTCGAGCTTTTGTTTCTCTTCCTCAGGTCACCTTTGGCCCCAAAAGGTAGAATCCCTAATCATCCTTTTTCCAATTTAACTGATTATTTGTGCGTTCATTTCAATTGAACTATGTTTCCTTGCAGGTGGGAATTGCCGGAACATGGGAGCTCTGTGTTAGCGTCGACGGCGAATGATTTGAGAAAAGATAGATATACCCCTATGAATCCTGAGAAATTGAAGGCTGCAGCTGAAGGGCTCACTTACAGTAGGGTTTTCACTTTTTTTTTTCCAGAATTGTTATAATATTTTTTATCAGGAGAATGATTAATGTGATTGGAATGAAATTTTTGTGTAGTTGGAAAGGCATTTGCGGTTGCAACTGCAGTTGTGTTTGGTGGAGGCGTTTTGGTTTTCAGTTTAGCAGCCTCTAAGCTAGATATGCACACTGTAAGTCAAATGCTTAAATTAAAGGTTACAAATCTAAGATTACATGGAAGGGAATCATTCTAAAACGTACGTGATTGCTTGACTTTGATGAATATATAGTCTTGGATAGAGCTTCTTGTAGTAAAAGGATCTAGTAGGCGATTCCAACTAGTGGGATTAAAGCTTGGTTGTGGTTGTTTTTGTTACTTTCTAATTGGCTTCTATCAGTCCCTCTTTTTGGTCTGATTTAGCTCTTGGTAGGCAATTGTATTCAGTGTATTACATGTTCTCTGCTAAATCTAATGCAATTTTGTCTGTTCAAAGCTTTCTTTTCAATGATGATATTTTAAGAAGAAAGTCAAATATGCCAATCTTATAGTGCAATGTTTCAATTGGGGAATTGCAACAATTAAGACTATTTTGGCTTTTGTGCAAAGCTTGTGTTAAGTTTTGGTGATTGTGTTTGGCAGGGTGATGATATCAGAAGTAAAGGGAAACATCTAATTCAACCAAAACTTGAGAGTATCAAAGAGCAATTGGTGCCTCTGAAAACCTGGGTATATTATTTTTACAACCTTTTCTTAATAATAATCCTCCCCACTTCAACCCTTTTTCTTCTTATGGGTGTTAACTGGCATTTTAGGCTGAACACGCATCGAAGAGATGGCATGTTGATAAGGAAGAAAACATTAAAGAGAAGCCTATGGTGAAGGAGCTTTCTAAACTTTTAGGCGCCAAAAAGTCTACTTAATCTCTTGCACATATTCATTCCTGCATTTGGTAGTGTTGTTTGGATACTGATAGAAAATAAAAGAGGGTTAAAAATTGTTGTATAAATTAGGCCTACCCTGTATTAATTGTTGTGTTCAGTTGTTCATAATCTGTTTTCCTGTGCTAATTTAGTAATGTAGTTAAATTGTTCTTTTCAGTTCATATGAGAACACATAAATTTAGTTTTGGGTTAATTATATGAATGGAAAAGAAACAAAGAAGATGATAATATTTGGATGAATTTTAAGGGAGCAAAATAAATTTCCAAATTTGATGAGTTAAAAAATCCACAGCATCTATTAGGACTTAACACGGAAAGTAACGCCAAACATACCTTAATAATCTGGCACAACAATATTCAAATTTTTACAGACAAGCAAGAAATAAGCACACTATTAACAAGCATGAACACATTTAACCAGGATATACTAAGTGAAAATCTCAGCCTCAGACAAGTGTGCCTTGTTGAATTAATCTGCTGGAATGATTATAATACAAAAAAAAGCCCACAAATCCCAAAAGGCTTTAAATCAAGGAGGAATTATCAATGCTGAAATACATAATGAATATAATCTGGTCTCCATCATTACAGAAAATAAATATTATTAGGTCCAAGAATCTGCAACACTGCCTCCACAGATCAAATCCCTTATAATACACACTTACACTTGAGCAAATAATTAATGAGCCCAAAACAACAAAGTACATATCCATTTCCCCCTCAAAAAGCTCCAGCATTTACCCCATTCATAAGATATTATGTGAGACCCAAGTGGAAGGGGAGAGGCAAAACAATCTCCACACAACGCCACCATAAATAACGTATTAAGCGTATCCATCACATAATGCTTAGGCGGCAAACTTTCATGGATTTGAAGCAGCGGTGACTGTTACCGAAGCAGAAAAATTGGAGACTAGCACGGCCTCATTGCTGACTGCTTTAGAGGCTGCCACCTCCTCTAATCGCTTCCATGTTAATTCTCTCTTCTCCCGTGATTCTTTTTCCTTGGTTTCGTCTTCCTGAAATTTAGCCAAGCATTCCTCGAAGAGTTGTTGATCTGCGTCCAAGAATATCTTCCTCACGTTAAGCGTCAGGCTCTGAACAGCTTGGTTCCAGTGAGTCCTTGTGTTCCTCTCAAGTGACGGGAATATTATAGGCAGTATCACCTTGCGGTTTTGGGTGATCAAATTCCTTATGTGGTCATTGTTCCACAAAAACAACGCTCGTTCAGCTACCTGCCAACATCAATATAAAATTCGAAATCATTCAGATAACTATAATGACCTTTTAACACCAGAGGAAACAATTTGACCGGTCAAATCCTGTTAGTGTATTTTTATTGGCATTCTCTTCATGATACTATGAGAAAACATCTCATCACTGAATGAAGTTATTTTTCCCCATTGGTGATTGCTGATCAACAACTTAAAGCTCCATCTAAAATTTTTGCAGTATAAATTGCACTTAATCATGTAAATTGAAGAATTGCTGATAAAAGCCAGATTATATTTGATAGAGTGAGTTCAAATCTATTGTACTTAAATTAAAAGTTTACTAACACGCATACCCCTATCAAATAACAGACTCATATCAAATTGACGGGAAAGAAGGTCAAAACAGTTCAATGAAGAATAGATACCACAACCAAATACCAGAACTAGTTACATGAAGGAACCAATATCCTAGAAGATACTTGATCTTTAAACTTCTCATTTCCTAACTTACAATGCACAGTTATTCTTTAATCTACTCAAACTGAACCATTTCTGTTCTGTTATCCTTCTCCATAGTTCCAACTTCTATATAAAAACTGTGAAAAGCATGAACCAAGGTACCACTTCCATTATATCTGCTTTTTATTCATTTGGTCTACTACTACAAAAATAGAAAGAAAAGAGCTCAGATTAAATTCTTGATGTAATCTAATGAATACAAGGAGTCCCTTGAATCACTTTAGATTCTTACAATTGTTAATACTCCATTCCACAAGTCTTTATTTGCATTGAAAAATCTGAAAGAACCTGCTTACACACACCTAAGAACCTCACTGAGTACCCTGGCATAGCTCATAAGCTTTCTCAAAAATGATTAAAACCATATGCAGTATTTTCTTGACTGTTTGCACTTTTCTAAAGGGACAAAGCCAAACTAGCATTTTAATACCCCAAAACTACTTCTTAACCTTTGTCCGTTGACCTTGTTCTACAATTTAACTATGAACTCTGAGCATGTCTCTTCCAAGATTACTTGATTTCATATATCACCTTTACTTTGTCACGTAGAAACAAGCACTCTCTCTTTCACAATTCTTCCAACATTCATCATATGCTGTAGATCTCATGAAACAACTTATATAACCACACAACTCAAAGATCTCCAACAACTTTCCATACTTGAAGAATAATTCTGCTGCATCTCTAATCAACATAAGAAAAGAGGAACTTTTTTTTTGTTTGAGCATAAAGTAACATCATAACCTTCAAAGTGAATGAACATATGAAACGACTTTTCCTAAAATACAACATTAAGATCTAAAAAGAGTCCAATCAGCAAGCTAAAACGAATTACCCTCCAAACAGGGTTTAACACTAAAACACAAGGTGATAAAAGGACATATTTGTGAGATGACATCCTCTCATGAAGTTCGACAGAGGGTTCATTTTGTGAAGCCCCACCTCGACTGGCCCACATCATTACTCCTGTTTGCAGTCACTGTTTCGGTCTCAAGCATTGAGACCGAGACGGATGAACCCACCTCAGTGGCTTCACGAAGTGAATTCAAGAAAATATTTCCGTCTCACTGAGCGAGACGGTGGCCACCTAGCCAAAGAGCTGCCATTTGTATAACAGCTTCCTAAAATCAAGGAACGGATGAGAGCCAAACCCGGTCTCCCTTGATTCTAGGGATCACAATCATGTTTTGACTGTTTCAAATCTCCAGAATTTGGGGGATTCGGCAAGGCTTATAAAAGGAGGAAGAGGAGCCCTGTAACAGGTTTTTAATTCCATTTTTCTCTTACTCTCAATTTCTCCATTAAACACAAAATCTACCGTAATTGATTCATCGCTGACTTAGTCATCGGAGATTTCCCGGGGGAAAAAGCCCCAACCTTCACTTGTTTTTAATCTGTCTTGCAGGTGTACTCCCACAACCAAACAATCCAACACAATCTGAAGTCTTACAACAGTTGAGTCAAACTTAGCTCTTGGGACATTTCACAAGGTAATCTGAGTTTATCAATTGTCATAAGGTTCAATTTATGAAACGATAAGAAATGTCATCATAGTAGTGTTATCAATTTTAACAAATAATGTTCCTTTTTCAGTATCCCACTAATCAGGAAGTCAGAACATGTAAGTAATTCTGCACAAAACAAGAATCTAAAAAACTCTCCAATCAGTTCCCACAAAACACTAGTATTCAATAAAATAAATAATTGGCATTTTTATCATAACATGGACATCTTTATTCATTAAAGGCAGTTTCTGAGAAATATACCAAAACTTTAAGAAGCTATAGATTCATAGCATGCCATGTAGAGTCTGTAGAAAAAATAAAGACATCAATAGAAGAAAAAACAACTTATGGAGCTCTAAGAAAAAAAAATACCACTCAAATCACTATAATATAGGCCAAATGAATCAACACCCCTTCAACTTGGCAACAAAAACCTAATGCAACACTTAAGTTTCAAAAGTTCCAATCAACCCCTCAACTTGACAAAAGTGAACCACTTAGCCCCTCAACGCCACCTGTCAAAATCTGGTTGGTTTGACTTTTCAAATAAGTTTTTTTTTATTTTTCTCTCTCCAATCAGAAGTTGACACGTGGCATTGAGGGGGGGGGGGGGAAACTAGTGCATTTTTGTAAAGTTGAGAGGGTTGATTAGAACTTTTGAAAGTTCAGGGTGGCATCAGGCTTTTGTTGGAAAGTTGAGGGGAGTGTTGATGTATTTGGCCTAATATATATAATGAATTTTCATGAATTTGGAAGGAGGGTAAGAAGGAGGCTGCAGAGGGCTTATACATATAAGGTTAATGAAGTCATGACTAATTTAAAATCAGTTAAGGATGTGTTCCTCCACCACCAAATTTTAGAAATGTGCATCTTTTTTTTACTTCCGATATATCTCACAATCAGACTGCCAGTACTGTAGTGTTGCAAAATCTAAAAAAACCTAGTCGCGAAGATATCAAAACAGATGAAAGGATAATAGAAGTGGACTGAAGACTTTAAACAGTACAGCAATGTCTAAAACAAAACCATCAGAATTTCAGTACCTGAAAATGTGAGCTGTTGAGACAGCGGCCAATTTGACGAAATAAAGGGACCATACAGCGCTGAAACTCTGCTGCCTGAGTGGCTTCCAAAACTTCCTCCAGTTCACCAAGGAACATTACCTCCTTGGAACTATTAGTCACTGGCCAATACTTCAAAAGCCCTCGAATTACAGTATCCGCAAGCTTGAAATCTTTTTCCACAAACTGAGTGATGCAGTATGAAAGTTGCTGATGGTACATTGACACGCATTTGGGCTTGTGAAGAGGAATCAAGACACGAACAAGAAAAAGCTTGTGCTCTTCCTTCAATGGCAGAGCAAACCCATTAATTATGCTTCCCAAAATCTCGAGCAATTCCGCAATCCCATTATGCCTCTCAGTCTCAAATATAAAACGATAAAATATGTTGTTTATAGCCTTCCTAATAAAAGGTCGATGAACCATAAACTTCCCGTAAATGCGATGCAATATTGTCTTCAAATACTCCCTCTCCCTTTGATCCTCAGAATCAAACAAGTCCAACAATCTCAAAACAAATGAATGATCGATGTATCTCTTTGCCAGCTTGGCATCAGTCTCTGTTGAAGCCACAAATCTAAGCAGTAACTCGTACACAATTTGAAGGTGAGGCCAAGCAGGCTCCAAAGCGGGTTCATCTTCTTCAGGGTCGAAAATTTCTAAAGCTTTGTTATCATGATTCACAGAAGGAAGCGCTCTGAACAAATTAGCTGCAACCATCTTTGTAATCTCTTGCATTGTCACTTCATTGAACTTAGTTGTGACAGAAGTAACATAATCAACAATCTCAAGCAAAGTCTGCCTCTTAATGTCCTTCTCCTTGAGATTCTTAGAGGGGTCGCTAAAATCAAACACGACACAGCACATGTTCAACTTCCTAATGAAAAGATTCGACTTCTCAGAATTGGGAACATCCCTGAAGCTAGGTAATGCCTCGTAAACCCCGGAAGCCAAAACGGGGCTTACTTGGCCCCCAATGGCAGAATTTTTTTTACCTTGATTGGATTTAATTTGTGGCGCAAGGGTCCCATTGTTCAATCGTGAAGCAGCCGACTTAGAGGAATTGGGTCCATGGGAGGAATTGAGAGACGAGAAAGAATTGACTCCACCTTCATTGTTCGAGTCATGAGCCGATGATTTTGAGGGTTTCCTAGGTAGCTTACCCAATATCTGTTTAAACATGTCTACTCAAAACAGCCCTGACCCTAACCCCAAACCCTAATCCTAATTCCCCTCTACAATGAATCGAAAGTCCAGCTCAACAAGAAACCATCTTTAAAAACTGATCGGCAAAACCCCCGGTCAAAATGTAAATTGAAAAATCCAGAATGGTTTAAAACAAGGACCTACATGTAAATCAGTCTATGCATGTATCTCTCCATAACTCCAAGTTGCAATAATGAAATTTGAATTTTAACAAGACGGATACTTCAATTAACGGAAACAGAGGAGGAAAGAAACTTACAGGGGTAGGATACTAGGCTGATGAATTAGGAGATCTAAAGAAAAGTGTGTGAGTAATTGATAAACCCTAATTTGCTTATTCTGAGCCTGTCCCAATAAATTTTGAGAGAGGAGCCGGAAATGGACTACAGGAACAACGCCAGGAAAACTAAACAAATTTTTAATATAAGGAAAATTTAATAGCTATATAAATTAGGAAAAATGTAAGCTTTAAAAAATAAAATTTTATTTTTATATTTATACTATATGAAAACAATCTATTAAAAAATTATCTTTGTATTGATTTGTGTGCATGGTGATTTTGTTAAACAAAATCACTGTAAAATATGCCTTGTTTCAAAGGTATTTTAATTCAATTCGTTAAATTTTAAACATATATTTATATAAATTTCACGCATAAATTTAAATGAATAAATCAATTGAAAATAATAATTTTAAACACAGCTTTACAAAATGAAATTAATTATCTCTGAATATAATTAAAATTCAATCATGTATAAAAACCAATATCTAAATTCAGTATGTTTGTTATCATAGCCAATAGCCACATTCTTTTCAAGTTAAATTTGGAACAATATTGAGTGTATATTGAATAATTTTGTTTAGACAATTAACAATTATTTTTTTTAAAAAAAATAAAAGGAACTGGTGAAGGGGGATTATTGACATTAAAGATATTTTTGGGAAAAATGAATTTAATATGGTGGAAAAAATATGTGTAGATGAGGATGCCCCTTTTTTTGTATCTATTTTGTAATTGATGGAAATAGGTTGACTTGGGGATTTGACCCTCCCTCTATTGCCCAATTCTTTGGGTAATCTATACATGTAGATTTTTTTTATTCATTTACTTATTTCATTTATCTTTATTATTTACCTTTTTTTCGTTCTTCATTTTCTTTTTTAGTTCTTTCCTTTATATAAATACACTTTGCTTATTTGATCATCTCACATACACGTTACTTATTTAGTTTATGTTTATCGTCTATTATTTTTTTCTCTTCAATACATAATATGCATAGTAAAATTAGGGCATTATTATATGGCGCCCTATTTTACTTTACGTCGCCTAATTGAAAATACTAAATTAAATTTACAAAAAATTAATAAATAATGTTTTACAGCTGAGCATAATTCCATTAGCTCCATTGCTCAGGCGGATGGAATTCCCGCCCGTCCAATGATATGCTTAAGCACAAGTGGGTGTAATTCTCACTTGTGCAATGGTGAAAGTGGGAATCGCACCAGCATATGAATAATTCATTTTAAATTTTCTTAATATTTTTAAAAATCTAAAAATTTGCAACAATTATCGATTTTTGACAGTTTCATCCACCCATCATGCTTTTTTATAAATTTAAAAATACGTTGAGGATTTAAAATTTTAAGGGCCATAATTTTGGTAAGCATCTTGGGCATCACAAACGTAACAATTTAATAAGATTAATAAGGATTCTAAAATGTGAAATCCAAGGCAACAGAATAATGCGTAAGAGACAAAACAGTAAATGGTGGTTTAAAAAAGGGATCAAAACGGTAATTGATTATTATCAAAACAAAATAGAATATGGATCCAATGAAATAACAGATAGATATAGGCAAATGATCCATAACATTACATAGGGTTTCGAAAAAACTTTTGACCCCTTATATTTGAAATAACTGGCTCCATCAAAGTTAAGCCCTTCTCTCAATGTAAATAAGAAAGAAAAAAGGTGAAGTGCTGCAATCAATCATGTGTTCACCTAAAAATTATGTCCCTTTATTTTAAAAATAAAAATTATCAAACAATCCATTGAATCATGGACAGAAAGAAAAGACAAAAATGATAGTACCATACTTGAACAAACTTAATATCCGGTAATTGAATCACAAATTATGAACAGCTATTAGCAATATCAGAATTTCTGGATGATCACAGAATTCGCAATGCCAGCCTGCTCTATTGTCTGCTCCGGATCGGTGAGTTGCTTCGGAGGGAACCCCATTGTCTGCAGCTGGTAATTTCTGTCCCCTCCAGGTCTCGAGGCATCAATGAAACCACGTAAATCTCGAATAGTGTGATGCAAGTTGAAACGGGACACCATTCGAGTCCCGTCTGCTAACCTAAGCTGAAGCGAGGTGGTTGGGGACGAAGAATCTACAACCAATCCCATCGCTGGCAAAACAGCGGTTTTCAAAGTCGTTGAAGGGCTGGGGTCCGCAGCAGAAGGTGCAGCGTCATTGTCATTACTGCTACCTAAAGTTCTTCCAGTGCCTTGAAACAAAGCTCGGGGTTTCTTTGGTTCCTGCATTGAGGAAGATGACAATTTTGGCGAGACTTTCCAATAAATTGAGAAAAAATTGGAAGGGATGAAGGACTTACAGAATAGTTTTCCTCTCGCCTCATGAGATCGAGATGGACCTTAGTTCTCCGATCTGCGGGTTCGAGCTCTGGTGGACACTCCGAGTTTTTTATGCTCTGCGTTAGGATGATGCAAGAAACAATCAGAATACATCTGTCATGTATATTATAGCTGCAAGAAAGTCCTGCTTAAGCATACAGAAATCACCTTGGCCTAACTTTGTATTGAGATTGAACTTCTATTCTTTTCAAGTTACAAACTCGAAATCTTATTTGATGACATTGGACCCTCGAATTTTTATATTGTAAGAAAATATTCAGCCTAACTTGGAATAGAAGTTTGGGAAGGTTGAGGGTTCAATGGAAGTTATAATGAGAGTTAAAGAGCGCAAAACAAATCAAATAGCACAGACGTTTAGTAATGGCACTTTATCCTAAAAACATGTAAGCATCCAAGATAAACCCTTAATCATATCAAGGCCAGTTTGGGATTGCTCTCCCAGACTGCTCTCCGAAATGCTCCATTTTTTAGCTTTTTCTAAGCTGCTGCACCGAAAAGCTTTGAAAATTAATGACAAAAAATTTCTAATTAATTAGTACTAAGAGTAGAAAATTTTTGTCCAATGTCAAAATACGTTGCTCTATTATAAGTTTGCAAGTAGAGCTTTTCATGACTCGCAGCTCTGGCAGCAATGCCAAAAAGGCCCTCAATGTTTCACACAAACTCAACAATATTTCATCTTAAAAATTGAAATGATTGAGATCGGTATAGTTCAAGACCTCCATTCACTTGATTTCAGCCATGAGACGTATTAAACACAACGTATAATGATTAGCAACAGTAGAGAAAGGAAAATAGGCAAATATTACCTCCAAGAAAGAGGCATTAGCAGGATCCTCAAACAGTCGCAAAGGGCCATCATCTACTGTAAATCCATTCCTCCAAAGAGTGACAGTATGCTGAACAGCCTGAGGAGGTTGAGGAGCAGATGGAACTGTCTCACCTGAGAGTAATCTTCCTGTTCCAGTGAAGCTTCTAGAAGTCGAGGAAGGCCGAGGATAATCGGCAGGTCTTTCAACCGCTCCAGAGTTTCTAGCTTGATTAAACACACCTTCTGCATCATAGCCTCTTGTAGGGTCTTGGACCAACATTCCGCTGTACCAAAAACAAATTGCAAACCATCAATAATAGTTCAACATTAGGAAGCTGTAGCAAGCAAATTTAGCATTCAAGCGCCTTATCTATCCAAAATTTTCACCTTTCAGCTAAAACAACTTATATTATTTTAAGGATTAAACAAAGAGACGTTTGAAGATTAAAAAATAAAATGAAAGAAAAAGAGAGACAGCTTCATCTCATAAAGGGTAAAAACAATTGTTAGAACTTTGTATTGTAACTCATGGTGATATACATAGAAATTAACAACTGCCTAACATGACAAGCTTAATCCAGTAATTCACCGAAAGTTGCAGCTGACATTAAAGCTAAACGATTGCAAATAAAGAACAAGCAAACCTACGGGATCACAGTTGACAAAAACCTCAATTCCAAGAGTGATTTATGTTCCAGTTTGTCTATTACATTAAACAGTCAAATTTCAAAGAAGAATTAGGTTACCTTTTCTCGCCGCCAGTATAATACTCCTGAGGCTCAAAATCATCGTCGTCATCACTGGCGGACCCACCAACATCAGGCTTCCGATTCAGATCAGCAAGAGTACGAATTCCGCCACGAGGCCTGCTTCCGGCAGCAGAAGATTGGGCAGGCCTCTTCCCCCTCGATCGTAAACCATAAGGTCGAGAAGGAGAGGGAGCGGGAGATGGAGAGCGGGATCGAGAAGGGGACTGAGAAGGAGAGTAATTGGGGGAGTGAGACTCTAGGTCCGGCGAAGAAGAAGGAGAATTCGAGTTAACAGGGCGAGTAGACGGAGCGATTGGAAGGGAAGAAGCAGGGATATCGATGTTATTATTAGTATTATTACTGTCGAAGAAAGTGGAGACGGCAGAGTCGAGATTCCATTGATGACTCTCGAGGAAGAAGAGAGCTTCTTGTTTGGAAGAAGAGGTGATCTCGCAGAAGGAATTGATTAGGGCATCGTTGTAATCTGCAGTAGGGTTCTCCATCGGTAAATTTCGAAGCTTTTTGCTTCCGGTATTTTGAGGGTTTGATTTGGAGATGGAGATGGAAAAGGAAAACGCTGGTGCCTTATATAACGAAATAGAAAAGAAAAAATTTGGTCGTGTCCTATTAAAAGACTGAAACTATAATCATTGCCAAGTTTTCTATGGTGAGTGTGGCGAAAATTTTACTAAGAGATCCCGACTATGAAAGCAATGACGGTCGAAATTAATTTTCGATCAATGATAATCTAGATCGATAAATAAAATATAAAAATATTCAAATTTAAACTAGTAAAATTTTACAGCACTTTGCTTAAAAATAAATCGAAGTTAATATATTTAATATTATTTAAATATTAATTTTAATTTATTAATAACATATTTAAAAATATCCATGTGACTTGTCATGTCATTTTCAGATACTCACTAGATACAAAATTGACAATTTAAAAGGGTTGAGAGAACCTTTTCAAAGTTAAAAAGGGCAGTATTGAAACAACTTAAGGAGATTATCAATGTATTTGGCTAAGTATAATTTTATATAGTTGGTCAATATGAACTCTTAACCAAACAAAGAAAGAGGCAAGAAAACATTGATATTATTTTTTATGTGAATTCTATAATGTTAAACCAGATAAAGTTGATATTGATGATAGAAAATTGAATTGAATTGTTTGTAACATTTATGATGAAATAACGCTTAGAAAAGTAGAAGTAGAAATACTCTAGAAGGGGGTAAATAGAGTATTTGAAATTTTCACGTTGATATTTAAACAGGTTGCGGAATGTGATATGAGTTGCAGATGTCAAGGCCTTGAGATTAGCAGTAAAGGTCTTGAAACAAATTGTCAAGGTTTTGAAATAAAAGCAGCAAGCAAATGAATATAAATACGTAAAGTAAATTGCACAAGTATTTTTACGGAGTTCAGTTAAAACGGTAACTTACTCTCCGACCCAAGGTTCTATTAACCCTTAGGATTTCAAGGTGCTATTTTTTATTAATATCTTGAGTCCTAGAACAACCTAAAAGATGTAATCCCTTTCTTCTAATTCGTAGCTAAATCCCGCTATAATTCTAGATCCAACTCAATCCCCAATACTAATAAAATACAGCCTCACTTGTATACGTTTGAGTATGTGATACTCTTAGTATAACAGTCAACTCTCAAAAGCAATAACAATAATAATAACAAGAGAGTATAAAATAGATGAATATCGAAAATTGAAGCTCTTTGATTCTTGTAACTATGAGGCTTTTTTATTTCTGATGTAACTCGTTATCTCTTTGTATTCTTCAGCCTTCAAGATTGTTTCCTTTATATAGACTCTATCAAATCTACTTGCCGTTGAAAGGAGATCAAATAGCTGTT
>CATIWQ010049057.1:0-36669 GCA_949673415.1 Euphorbia schlechtendalii | reverse complement strand
CAGGAATTGAAACCTAAGTCATGCATAGCATACTTTAATCATTTCATGGAAAATCACATTTTAACATATTACAATCAATCATGCATAATATAAGGTAAGCTTTGATACCACTATTGGTTAATTAAGACAGTAATTGAACATGCAAAGGTTACAAGGCGGACTTAAAATTAACTTGGGGATCTCCTAAGCATGTCATGATTGATATAATCTAAGTTAAAATGTTCTATAGATGCTTTTAGGTTTATAAAACATATAAAAGAAACTTAGCATCTAAAGATTAAAGCATTACCAGTTGATGCGTGCTTGATCTCTCTTTTGGTAGGGGCCATACCCTTTGAGCAAATTTGATGGCACAAGCTTCCAAACTAGGAGAGCCTCTATGACTTGATCCACACGGATCTTCACCGACCAAATAGATTCCGTCGATTGAAAGCAGTTGATAGACAACTAGTAAATTAACCCGAAAACCAAAATTGAAAGCTCACTTAAACTTAGAGCCTTCTAAAAGAACTCTTCAATTTGTTTGGAGAAATTCGTGGAGGATCTCGCACAATAAAAGAAGAGGAGAGTAGAAATCAGAGAGAAAACAAGCTCAAAGCTTTTTGGTGTGTGTCTAAATAATGAGAGGCATGAATGCCTATTTATAGGAAAAATGAGGGAGTGTTAGACTCCCTTTCTAACTCTGCATGGGATACCCATGCAGGCGGGTTAGCTGCGGGGGTAGGGAAACCCGCAGGTTTCATGTGGGAAGCCCTATTAGTGGGAAGGGCTTGCAGCCCACGAGTGGCACTGCGCGAGCCCCACCTCGAACAACCCATGTTCATTTCAAGGCCCACTTGCAATAGGAAAATTCCATTGCTCGCTCTGATTATTTTTCCCTATCTTTTCATTATTCCTTTTGATCATTAATTCGGTAAAACCAATTAATAATGTTTCTCACTGATTTCACAACTTGTATTTTTGGTATAGACCAAGTATATAGGTTCTTAACATGGTCTGATAAAGATCTAAAGTGTGTGACCTCATAGGATCCAAAAGTATAGAGCCACTAGAGGTTAACCTAAACTTGGCTTCCCCATTCAGGAACCTTTAGGCTCAATATTCCAAACCATTATGGAACCCGATGGCTCTAGACGAACAAATGGACTTTCTAGCAAAGGCTTATGATCCCCCGATACTTGGAACGTCACATGCTTGTAACTTGATCCGGTTTTGCAGTTGTAACCAAGATAATACACTCCTTCCATCAAGTTAAGTACCATCAAGTTTATTGAGCTCGGATTAGCTGTCAGCACATGTAATAGCCGTAGCTATCCTGGAATTAGACTTGTTCACGAAGAACACCACTCAGCGGTTTTGTATCTTAATCAATTAGAAACCATTTCCATCAATCGTATACTTTGATCAGAGGTTTATGAGTGTGTCACTTCAACAAGGGGCCCTAATGTACATCTCCGTTATATTACTATCAGAAGCAATGGATCCCATCCTGACTACACAGCTTACAAACATGTGATCATCACTACACCCGTAATCACCTGTGTCATCCTGATCGCTAGGGTAAAAGTAAGTATGACCCAAAGTATAGCAACTCCTACGTAAGGTAATTGGTATCTCAGGTCTGAGGATACTCGTACTCTACTGCAATAAGACATGACACCAATACATGGATATAGTTATTTCCGAGTGTCTATCTTATGGCGGTCTCCAATATATTACCCGAATTCATTCATATGTTAACTCAAGGTACCACTTCAGCTCGTGAGATCGGCTGCTTGGAACTAATCCAAGGAGTAAGCCTACACAGGCTAGTTTATTCGCTCTATTGATGTCCAGACTCAAAGAAACTACGACTAGGGACATTTAGACTATTCATAGTAACATGTATGTGCAGTTCTCATTCCACATAGCTCCCACTGTGCCATTGCCCTTTTACGCTATGAATTAGTCACAAACTTTGTTTCATCAATGAGCATATACATATTTAAACATATATGATACCAGCGAGATACAATAAATAGAAAGCACTGATAAGTAACAAAGATGCCTTTGATTATTATTAATAATTCAAAACTGTTTGTACATTATAGCTAATAAAAGACATATCGCCCTAATTGCCTTTAGGGCATACATCATGTCTAAAAAAGGCCCCCTTCCTCCTTCGATCTACAAACTTTCGACCAACTCACAAGGTGCGCCTTATGCGTCCCACTCCAACTACCCAAATAAAACTACAAATCATCCCCTCAATCCTCTCATAAAATTAACTAGGGAGATTAGATGTTTGCATAGTATAAAATTGAATCGACGAAAGCACATATTTCGCAAGAACAAAGCGACCTGCTAAGGAAAGGGATTTAGTAGTAAACTTATTCAGACAATTCTAAATTTTTTCAATGAGATAAGCATAATCCTCTTTCCTTGAACTACAATCCAGAAGTAGAACTCTAAGATACTTTCCTAGAGACTCCCCAATATCGAAACCCAAAACATCTGCCACTTCTCTAGCCATCTCTCTAGAAGTATTCACCGAGAAGACTACACTCGACTTAGCCGTACTAACCTTTAAATCGGAGCAGTTGCAAAAATAATCAATTTCCTTCACCACATACTCCGCTTGTGGTTTAGAGTATGTCATAAAAAGAAGTATATCATCCACAAAAAATAAGTGTGAGATAGGGGGCAATCCCTTGACAACTTAATCAGTCTTCAAACCTCACCATTAACCACCCTACTAATACCATGGGCAAGTCTTTCCATGCATTAGATAAAAAGGTATAAGGATATCAGATCTCCCTGATGAACTCCCTGAGAGGAATGAAAAATCTCAGTTGGAGACCCATTCCATAAGAGTTGCATAGACACACTATAAACACATTTCATAATGACATGAACAAGCAAATCTAGAAAACCAACATCCCTCAAGGTGTCCTCAATAAAACTCCATTTGAGCCAATCATAAGCTTTCTCCAAATCTATTTTCATGGCATCCACTTCACCTTTCCTTTCTTCACCCTCATGGAATGCATAATCTCCTAAGCTACAATAATATTTATCCATAATATGTCTCCCCAGGATGAAACTCGTTTGTTTCGAGAGAACCACCTCAGCCATCATAATCTTGAGATTGTTCGTAATCACTTTTGTAAATAATTTGTATAAGATGTTGCACAAACTAATAGGCTGAAAGTCAGTAAAACTTTGGGGGTTATCTGTCTTAGAAATAAGAACAATAATTGAAAATGTCAGCCCCCCTGAAAACATCCCGTATATAGCTGCAAACCTTGAGGCCAATAGTCCCCCAAAACTTATGATAAACACTAGCTTGAAAGCCATCATGTCCCAGAACTTTCCAAGGGGGCATTTGGAACAACGCTTCACGGATCTCATCATCTGAAACTTCCCTATCCAAAGCCAAGCAAGCCCGATCATCAAACCTTGAAAATCTCCTTCAAAATGTCTTACGAACCCATTACTACTGCCAACATTGGTGCTACCCGGCACTTCTTGGTAGAGATATTTGAAAAAAATCCACTACATGAGTCTTAATCTCATTTTCCTCATTACACCAAGAACCATTCGAAAGCTTTATACCATCAATTCTATTTCTTCTCCTCCTCATAAAAGCCAAATTGTGAAAATACAAAGTGTTTTCATCCACTAACTTCATCCAGTCTTTCCTCGATTTCTGGCACCATAAACATTCCTCTTGAGCTAAGGCACAACCCCATTCATCCAGCAGATCTTTCTCCAAGTTAACTAGGAAAGTGTTATGCCTAGCCTCAAGAGCACACTGGATCCCCAATAATCTCTTCTCTGACTTTCTCTTGTGATACAAAATAAAGCCAAACACCTCCTTATTCCACCTACGCAAGTTGACCACTACACCCTCAATATTATCATTCAAATCTTTCGAAACAACCCAAGCACTCTCCATAACATTACTAATCTCCTCATGATCCAACCAAGCTTTCAAAAATTTTAACGGTTTCCCCCTAACCTCCAAAACTAGCTTACCTAACGAATTAAGAATGAGATAATGATCAGACCCTACTCGAGCCAAATGATGCACCATCGTCCCCTCGTTATCTTTCATCTAAGCTTCATTACATAACACTCTATCAAGATGTTCAAAAAGAAGACCTGTACGCCAAGTATACCTTGGCCCCAATAATCGCATATCAATCAACACATTCTCATTGATAAAATCTTTGGAATCTCCACAAACTCTCAAGAACCAGCTCCTATTTTCATTACAATCCTCATTAGATAATAAAGCATTAAAATTCACCAGCCAAAATCCACATATCAACCATACTATCTGCAATTATACTCAAGCACTCCTATAGAAAACATCTATAATCATGGTTAGGACTGCCATAGATGGATATAAAAAAACACAATGCACCTACCCCATTTACCAACACACATATGAACATATGATTGTGGTTCTCTAATATATCAATATCAAGCTCATTCCTCCAAAGAATCCAAATACAACCAGAAAATCCCTCTGCTTCTACTATATGCGAACAATCAAATCTCAAATGGCTAACCACTCTATTTAACTTATTACCTCTTATTCTAGGTTTGATAAGGATAACAACATTCGGCCTATGCCAATCAATAAAGTCTTTGAGAATAAAAAAAGAATCCTAACTACACACTTGTACTAAAAATTAGTGCCCATAATAACATCCTCCGCGTCCTCAATATTGACATCAAACAAATTATTTTCTTTCTCAATCAAAAGATCCGGAAGCTCCTTCTTCTTAAATTCTATATTCATACCTCTCTTCACTACTAAAGTTCCAGGTTTATCTTTATGTGTCTTATCTCGCCCGATCCTCTCCTGCAGCATAACATCCTTGGAAAGAATAGGGAAAGGGGTGTATTTATTAGCATGGAACTCTGCCACCTCCATAGGTTTCTCTCCCAAGATAGCCATTGAGTGATTCTCAATATTCAACACTGCCACTCTCTTATGTCCACCCTTAGCCCCCTCATCCACCACGCTATCCTTCACCCCCATACCTCCATCTTATTTCACCCCCTCCTTCAAAACATCTTGAAGTCTATTTACACTCACAAACTCACTAACATTTTCACCATCCAATCAACCAACCACATCAATCACGCCTTCATCAGTGCTTCCCATAGGCCCAACATGTCCCTTACTAACACCAGTCCAAAACTTTCTCCACCCCTCTCCTTAAATTTTCCCATCTCCTTGTTCTTTTAACCACCGTGAACACCCTCCACCGATTCCATCATAACTTCCTCATCCACCCTTTCCTCCACTACACTGTCTTTAGCACCCTCAATATTAAGAGCATCGAACATATTGCCACTATACTCCCCCCATTATTCCCATTAGACACCTTAATGCGGCTTTATCCACTCTTTTATGGTTTAAAGCCACCACCACCACTATGGCCCCTAGGAGCCCTCCGAGTCACTTGCATCCATGGACCAAATGCATTCCCTTCCACCTCATTCATTACTGAACTACCACCAACCTCCATAGACTCAGCACCATCCCCCCTTGTCACCATTATATTCGACTCCTTTAATAAGGTGTAATTCTCTTTCAAATCGTCATAGGTTCCATTGTGGAAACAGTTCATTGGTAAGCCTTTATACTCCACCCATTGCACTCTTCCCTCAATCTCCAACCTCGACACAAGCGGCTCACTCAAATCAATGTTCACCACCAATCGAGCATACTTTCCCCTCGTCATGCTCTTTGTGATGCTATCTATCTGCATAACCTCAACAATAACTCCTCCCACAACCCTCAAAATACCCGGCATATTGATCGCAAGGTTTTAACTTTACTAATTTAGAGGGCTTATATTCGATGATGAAGCCAAAAACCTTGTTCCTCACTTTTCTACCGATAAGATAAAAGTTCAAAATACGAACAGGTGTTGTCAATACCGCTTATCTAAATAGAAAAGTGGTGACCACTACAAGTATACAATTTCGATGTAGTTTTAAAAGATATCGATCCCACAGGGAAGGGATTCGGTTCTAAAGACCAACTAGAGTTACGGAGTAAACGAAATTAGGTAATTTTGATTGGTGGGTTTGGATGATAGACATATGAATAGATAGATGTACGAACAGACTAGAGAAAATGAAAAAAATATAGATATTCCCTAAGAACAAGTTTAACAGAGAAAAACATGCAAAATCATCAAGAGTGTTTCGTACACTAAATAACTTCAACAAATAAGGTTCTAGATGCCCTAATTTTCAATAATTCACCGCAGAGCAACACATGAGATGACTTATCTAAATCTAGGGTAAATGAATTATGACACTTATAAGAACCTGGATAACTATATTACTATGCTTAGTACGGGTCGCTCTTACATAGTCATATTTAGAAAGTAACCACTCTAAAAATGTTGGCTCACTAAACAACATTATAATCACAAATCCAATTATTATATACAACCTTGTTAACCCCAAAATCACTCTTAAAGTTAGCTCGAAAGCATATAACTTGATTAACATAAATGACGCAAGATGAAATACTCGTTATGATACATAGACATGTCATAAATTTCGAAATAGAAAGTATAAGTAGATAACAAAGTAAAGTTGTAAGGTATGCAAGTGAAAGCTAAAGTTGATCAAACCGTATCCACTCTTTAATGGGGTCATCAATTCCCACAATTCCTGCGTCTACTTTGAATTCGATCTCGACTCATACAGACCCTTTGCTAGGATGTTATTCTTTGTGAATTTCGAATAAAAGAAGGTTGAAGAATGAAAATGTTTATTGATAAATGCTTTGCAATTACACTCATACAACAAACGCTCGAATTTGTGTAGAAATATAGTGATCGAAATAGGAATCGAATTACATTTTTCTCTCTAACATTTTGAACTTAGCGAAATCTATATAACTTTCACTCTCTATCTATACACACATACTATCATTCAATGCCTCCTATTCATTCCATACCATATCCCACAAAATTGACTGGTCTAGAACCCTTTTTATAGAGTGTGAAGGATTGCGTCTATCCAAAAGAAGAGTTGTGTCCATTGGCGAAGAGTTGCATCACTTCAATATGATTGGATGCAAAGATTCATCCTCATCCACAATGGAAAGGTACATTTTCATGATTGGTTGACTTCCAATAAGTGTCTTTTCGATTGTTAGTTGATGGCGGTTGATCGTTGTTATCTAGCGGTTGGTAGTTGATAAGAGATAACAAACAACCGTCACCAGTCGCGATCGTGAATTACATGTCGCGATCGTGACTAATGGTTGACAACTTTCTGTTTTGAAGAATAACAAGTCATGATCGTGAATGGGTGTCATGACCGTGAACAATGCTTTTCTTCAAAATTCTTCTTGAAACTTTACCTATCTTTGACAGCTTTAATACTAAGCCAAATCCTTGTGTTCCACGCATCTTTTTGCACCTTTTTCACTCTTTTAACATTGAATTAAACTTTTGATCATTTTACTCCCAAGATTTACCTGGTTTCTGCATTTGCATTAAAAACAACTACATACCACGTGAAATCTTGTAATATGAAGTATAAAATGAAACAAAACCATATCATTTTATGATTGAAAATGTCATGATAATAAGTGTAAATATACACTTATGACACATAGAACTGCACCTGAAGATTTGGTAACTGGATCCAAGCAACTATATATTTGAGTTTCAAAGAAAAAGGTTCAAAATCCGGTACCCAAGGTTGCACTATAAGGTAATGGCCAAACACCATCCATGGGCCATTCACCACTGCCTTCTCATGGTCCTCCTTACATCCGAATCGAATCATAAAGTAACCATAACCAATATCAGTCATATTAAACACACCCGAAGGTCTCTAGAGCTTCATTAACAGAGTATGGAGTGTACGGTGCCCTACTGCTCTCCCAAGGACCTTCACAAAGGCCGTAAACTTCATATTTTCCTTTAAAACCAAATGAACTCTCTTCGAGAAATCAATGGTGATAGTATTGCCATTCTTCCCCACCCTAATATCATTGTCTCCCAATTCTATATCCACCACCCTATCCACTGGACCACCCCCCGACCTAGTTCGTAGCAAAGAGTACCTTAACGAAGCAAGGTTATTAGGGTTACCCTCATGCGAAACCCTATGCACCTCCCTGCTTCCTCCGACGACACCACTCCATCCCCTGATCAGCCCTAACATCTCCACACCCTCCATTCTCCCCCCTGTCGTCCAACCAAGGCGCCGGCTGAGAATTCTAAAACGTAAGTCGCACGCCACTACTATTTGTTGGTTGTTGCATTTTCTAAAAATTTTTTAAAGAAAGATAAATTAAGCAGCTACTTCTAAGGAAAATATTCAAAACACTAATCTTTGTGTTAAGATAGAATAATTTTAACAAACGTTAGACAAATCAACAATGACATAATTCAAGCATTTCTTTATTATTAAGTTTTTATTAAATGAACAGACAAGAATTAGATACCTGAGTTATCGTTGTACATTATTGAATATATAATAGAACAACATTTCTCTTATATAATTCATACTCTAAATATAATTATATTTAGTGTAATTATCTAGTTGACATTGACAAATTTGTTCTGAAGATCCTTGACAATATTTGGATCCAACATAAAGGCTTTGGCAAGAATATCTGGATTAATTGGTGGATTAGGCCCGAACACTGCATTTGCAATTGTAATTACACCTGGATTTTGGCTGCTTAAACCCGCAAAAGCAACTCCTTTAGTCTTTGCAATATTGAATTGGAAATGAATCAGTCCAATTGGGAAAACAAAAACGTCTCCTGGGTATAAAGTTTTTGTGAAAAGTTTGTTTGGATTTGATGTGACAAACCCAACTAGGAGAGTGCCTTCAACAACCACAAGGATTTCGGTGGCTCGAGGGTGAGTATGAGGAGGGTTTAAGCCACCATTAGGAGCATAGTCGATGCGAGCTAAGGAAATACCGAGAGTATTAAGTCCGTATATTTGATCAACATTTAAGAGAGTCACATTTACTCCATTGGGATTGTTTGTATCTCTTGGAATATTTAGTCCCGAAAAGAAGAAATCTTCTGCTTTTGTGTGGTTCGGGTTCTTGCAGAATTTCCCATTCACAAAAACTGCATTGATGTATACAGAAAGAAATTGACTTCCATAGTATATAACTATAATATAATCTGTATATATACTAAAAATTTTTGTGGACTTAATAAACAAACACCAGAGAAATAAATTAAACTGAGAAAATGAGTGAAGAAGTGGAATAAATACCGGCATTCTTAGGCTCATCAATGGCTACACAGAAGTCTTGAAGAGGACTAGGATCATAAGCAGAGGTGAAGCTGGAAGCCAAAGCTAAAATAGCTAGAGTCACAAGGAACTTAACACTTTCCATGTCTTAATTTTTATCTTAATTATATCTCAATTACTTCGATTGATGTGAGAAGAAACGAGTTTTGGCTTGAGTATTTATAGGTGAAGATGTTTGAAATTTTTGTGAAGTTTTCAATAGTCGATCACATCTATGATAGAACCTTTCTAACTGCCATTCCTATCTACTACAGGAACATATTTTCTACGACCATATTTAATATATTAATTGACACTACATATACTAAATTAGATTTATTTAATTAATTTGATTTGATTTTTCTGTGACATGGGTAGCGTGGAAATTCCTGCAAACTAGTGTCTTTTACATTTTGTTTCTGTTCTGAAAACCGAAACTCGCAGAAACCTGTAGTGAGGATTTTTCGGAACATTTTTATGAATAATACAAAGTTGAATACTAGTTTTCTTAAGATTAGAAAACCGTTTCCAGCATTATTATCGTTCAATTTTTTTACCACAACTCTTCTGACAATTTCTCTAAATTAAATTAGTGCTTTCAATCAATATGTTGTGCATTTTTCAAATTTAAATAATACAATAACATTTTTCTTAACTATTATGTTTTTCACTTATCTTGTAAATCATATGAATGCGTATTTATTAATTTTTTATATATAAATACATCATTCAATTTTAATAATTTACACGTTTCCATAAATTTTGAACATATATTTATTAGAAGTGGTGAGGGTTTTCATGACTTTGTTTGTTTCTATTTTATGCTATCTAGTGTTTGATCAGTTCAAATTTTTTCGCTTTAGGAAAAAGTAAAAGCTTTTCTCAATTTCTTTCTAATGAATTCAACCTGTTGAATAAGTTCACACAATTTGGAAGCATTCAAATTCAATTGTGTGTCGAAAAAACGTTAGGAAGTAAGTATCAAATGAGATCATATAACGACTTATATCAATCAAAGTTTTTTTTTTTTTTTTGAAAGACTATCAATCAAAGTTAAAAGTAGTTTAATAGGTGGAATAAGTAATTAGAGTTGTTTTAGTATAGGTAACTGATAATGAAATATATTGAAAATAATTCTGTGGCTGCCTTCATTATTTTAGATAGTCTTCATCAAGATAGGAACAGAAAGCCATTTTAAGCTCGAAGGTTCAACATATATGCATATGATACAGCGTGCATGTCAAATTTAACTTATATGCCCTCTGATTGAGCATTATGTATCAACTTAAGTTATGGATTACCTGGTTCCATGACATGTTATCAGAGAAGTTTAGACCTAAAAGTTAAGAGTTATGTTTGAATCCTAACAACTCCATTCATTGGTGAATAAAATTTCAGCACATGATAGATTGAGTCTGTATTGTATCCTCTTCAAGCTCAAAGGATATATATGTATTCGTGTGCATGTGAGTGTCAGGACAACTTTATGCACTAATATTGAACCTTGCATGTCTACTTAAACTATTTGATCAAATGGTTTTAACGTACGAAATCTACAATAAAATTTCTCTTACTAGTTGTACGGATAACCATTATTGACTTGTTCTGAGTTTATTTCATCAATAAGTATCTTCAATTGTGTTATGTATATAAGTATTAAAATTTGTTGTCTCTATTTGGATGTTGCGTGTCGATTTTAGGAGTGTGATGAAAAATTAAAACATAAATTGTGTAGGTTTTTGAATTGTAGACATAAAATGAGTAGATTTAGGTGATCAGTGTTATTGTTTAATAACATGTACTTAAATGTTTCTCTTAAGTTATAGTTCATTAGTCTAGTTTATAAATTTGAATCTCATCAAATACATTTTAGTGATGGGTGAAGATTCCGAATAACCTTAGTTGTTGTAACTAAGCTAGATTGTCAGAATGAACATAAATTTATATAATAAATATTCGGAAAAAGTAATATGTTTAAATTGAAAATATATTAAGTATCTAAGTTTTATCCTTATTTATAAAAATCCTCGTGATTTTGTAGTGTTTTTTTTTTTTTTGAAAGAAATTATTAATAAATAAGATAAAAAAAAAGATGGGTACCATAATCTTGCGGGGCATTAACCCAAACCCCCGTTACCTCATCAAGAAAAACAGCTCTAACTAACAAATGAGCACCAATATTCGAATCCCGTCTAGTCCAAGAGAATAAGCAAGAAACAAAATGCTTAGAAAGATTCTTACAATCTAGAACAATGGAAGAAAAGTAAGAGAAATCATCCTCCAACTTAGATAAAAAGTTAAACAAAATCGGATTATCTGTTTCAACGATTAAATGGGAATAACCAAGTTGCTTAATCCACGTCAACGCCTCTCTAACTGAGAGAGTCTCTGCCTCGAGGATGGAAATATGGGAAGGGAGATAGCCCGCTTTTACACCCACAAAACAGCTCCCCGCAATCCCGAATCAGAGCATCGAAGTAGGCTGAGTTTCCACTATTACAGATAGTTGAGTCCACATTGCATTTGAGATCAAGCATACATGGAGCAGCCCAGGCCGTAGATGGCTGCTGATGGGAGAAAAATCTGCCATCTGGGTCCAAATAGAAGGCAGCAGTACCAACCCTCTGAATAGCAGCATGATCGGCAGAAGCAGAACCCAAGGGGCACCCAAACTGGCAGCAAAACGAACTATAGCTTCTGCCTAGGTATCCACTTGCTGGAAAATACGCTTATTCCTGGCAGTCCACAACGACCATAAAAGACAAAAAAACACAATGAGCATAAATCACAGATTTCCGACGAAATAAACCTGTAAGAAACTCATGAACTACAAAAGAATTCGGAACCGAGAAATCATTATCAAACAAAAACCACACATCAAGGGCAAAGGAGCATTGGAAAAAAATATGAGTATTATCCTCCACTCCTAACAAGCATGAATGACACAAAGCATCATCACAACAATAATGGTTGAACAAATTATACCGAGACGGGATAATATTATTCAAAAGGCGCCACATGAAAACTCGAATCTTTGAGGGTCTTTCAAGGCTCCAAATGAAGGACCACATAACAGGATCGACTAGATTACTTCCGCCCATGGGAACCACTAGCTGACGGTAGCCAAACTTAACCGAACAACCTCCTTCTCATTCAAAAGGCCAATAGGCCGAATCTCTTCTAGGGATATTAGATCGGTCTTGTCATCGTCAAAGAATTCCTTGATTTTTGGAACATTCCGAGCGCCCTGAAGGATAAATGCAGCCACTCAGAGTATTCCCCAAAGAGATAGCAGCCTTTCTAGATAACACAACTCTCGGCTCACTGTTTACCCAAGCTCTTTTTGTAATAATGATAGATTCTCCCTTGCCAACTCTCCATCGGATAGAATCTTTCACGAACGACATAGCAGAAAAATTACTTCGCCAAATATAGTTAGGCGAATTGGGTAAGATGGTAGAAAAGACCTCTCCATCTTTAAAGTAACGTGCTCGAAAGAATCGAGCAACCAAGCTATCGGGATGCGACAAGAAACACCAAATCTGCTTACCGAGAAGAGCAGTATTAAAGTCGTAAATGTTCCTAAAACCCATTCCCCCAAGCTTTTTCGATTTACATAGCATTTCCCATCTATACCAATGAATACCACTTGTCGCATTATCATTCGAGCCCCACCAAAAGGAATTCAACAGTTTATGGATTGAATCACACAGGGATCCCGGAAGACGGAAGAGGGACATGATGAAAAATTAAAACATAAATTGTAGGATTTTGAATTGTAGACATAAAATGAGTACATTTAGGTGATCACCGTTTTTGTTTAATAACATGTACTTAAATGTTTCACTTAAGTTATAGTTCATTAGTCTGGTTTTATAAATTTGAATCTCATTAAATACATTTTAGTGACGGGTGAAGATTCTGAATAACCTTAGTTGTGACTAAGCTAGATTGAACATAAATTTATATAATAAATATTTGGAAAAAGTAATATCTTTAAACTGAAGATATATTAAGTATCTAAGTTTTATCCTTATTTATGAAAATCCTCGTGATTTTGTAGTTTTAACATATACAAAAAAATTCAGCTAATGTAGTTTTCAGCACATTATTTTATAAATTGTAACGAACACCACCAAAATGTGGCATTAGTTTATCCATGCTAAAATTTTGTATAAATAAATATTAGGATAAATTTTAATTACATGACTCGTGGTTTCACTAATTTTCGAAAAAGGTTTATGAATTTTTTTTAATTTGAAATCAGGTTAGTGGTTTGAAAAAAATTAAAACAAATTAAGAATCTTAAAAATAAAATTATGACATGAGTAATTTATTTTATTTATTTTATTTTTTATAAGTTTTGTTCATTTTAATTTGAAATTTTTGCTAATTAATCAATAAAAATGCAATACATATTCCTGATAAACTTAGAATTTTTTTGAAAAGTGATAATATTTTATTCAATTAAAAGATGATGATGAATTTTAGAAAATTATAAATATTGAAAAAAGTTGAAACTTTCCCAAGTCGTGATGTGTAATTTTTATATAATAAGGTTAAATTACGTGGATACTAAATTGATTGAAAAACATAACATAACATATTTATTCTTAGTGAAAAAAAAATTTTTTTTTTTTTGCTAATTTTTTTAAACCACGCACCATTTTGTAAAAAAGTTCAAATTTTTTTGTTAAAACAATAAATCGCAAAACTTCTTTTTGAAATTTACCCTTAATATTATTAAGAAGATGTTCAATTTATCTTTTTTAGTAGCATAGGTCAAAAGCAGTTATATTAAATCCCGATCCGACTGACGAGTGGAACCGAACAAACCAGGTATGAGTAATGAATTTGATTCCGTTGAAGAAAAATAATGATTATAATATAAGGCTTCACCGGTTTGAATCGTTAAATCTTAAAAATCTAACTAACTGGTGAACTAGTTAGAAACACGGTTCTTTCATTCTGTTAATAATTTAATTATTGATAATTTTTTTACCGTTATATTGTACGATATATAAAAATTAGCTTAAATTATTAATTATTTAACACATAAATATATTAGATAAGATATATCATTGGAATTTATCATTTTTATTCCCTTCCAAAAAATCAATCACGTGATGTATTAAATTATTGTAATATCATTGAGATATTTTTTTAATTTAATTGATTTACATTTACTATTTTTACTCTTTCCATAATATTTACTTTTTAAAATTATATAATCGTATAAAAATGTTTATTCATATATATGGTTTTACATGTATTTTTAATTTATAGCTAACGAATAAGTATTTCTTGTATATATTTTTATTTCATTTTTTATTAGAAAAAGCAAACAATTGGTTAAACCACAATGAAATTCGGTAGGATGAGACAAAGCAATAAGCAACTACTTATAGATTTAAAAACCTAACTAAAATGACAGCTTTACCTAACCCTACCCCTACCCTATACCACCACCGTTATCACCATGATAGTATCCACCGTCGTCCTTTCGATTCCAGTCACCAGGAGCATCAATATCCTAGAAGGTTTGTACTGAAACCCTAATCACCGAACAAATCAACAAGCAAACCATAACTATCCGATCATACTGAAGATTTATTTTGAAAATTTCCCAAACAACTATGATATTGAAGCGATGAGACGAGTCTTTAAGAGGATCAGAATATTGGGGACTGTTTATGTAGCAAGGAAAAGGAATTGGAGGAATAGAAACTTTGGTTTTCTCACCCTTACCGATAATATACCGGTGCAAGAGACCCTCTATTGATTGAATTCAATTTCAATTGGAGTTATTAGACTTAGTACGTCTCTTGCAAGGTATTCAAAACCTAACATTATGCCGACGATGAGGAAAGAGGCTGCACCTAAGCCATAGGTGGAGAAAGTGTTCAAAGATTCCTTAAGGGGAGATTGTTCATACGCTAAATCAAGGAATCATAGTGGTGCTGATAAGGGGAGTATCTCGATAAATATACCAGAGAAAGTGGATGATGTAAGAATCAGGAAAAACCACTGGAGTCGAATTATATTGTTGAGGTTGCCTAGTGGAAAGAGAGAGCATGTATGGTGAAATTAATTAATATTTCGCAAATAAGAGATATCCTTGGCATGGTGCATGAGAGGGGGTTTGTGGTGGACTTTGCAACACCTATGGGAAGCGATTTAGTAGTTTGTGATTTTGAATCGAAGGAGGCGATGTGCGAATTTGCAAAGGGCGAGTGGAAGGTTTTAACACATATTATATCTAAGGTTTCACATATCTCGAGTGATTCGACTTCATCTGAATGCTTGATGTACCTCGACTTAATGGGAATTCCTCCAGTGATGTTATGTGAACCTTTAGTACGCAAATTAGCATCGGGTTTTGGATGAATTATAGCCTTCGATTGTGATTTTACGAGGCCGGAAAGATTAGATTTGATATCTTTCCTTATCTCAGTACCGATAGGGATGAAAGGATGAACCTTCAAGTTAAGGGTTGGGGAGCGTGAGCTCTTGTTGTGGCAAAATTTAAACAAGATGTTGGATGTAGTCACTGCGAAGATAATTCAATTAACTCCTCTAGTGATTCGAGGATGAGCGAGACGGTGACAGAGCAGTCGGATGAGTGTGAATGAATGGAAAATCCGAAGGAAATTATTACACTAAAAGGGGACAGATTAAAGGAATGAATTCAAGAGAGGATTAGTGGAAGTTGGGTACCCGAAACATGCAGTGATGCGGCAATTGAGAAGAGCAATGTCAAAGAATTAATGATGGGAGATGCAAATGGTTAATGATGGGAGATGCGAATGTTGGTCTCGGTGGAGCAGGATGTAGTGGCGAGGCTGAGGTTGGAAGGGGGATAGTTTCGGGAAGTGGCAGGAATACAGAAGCTGTTGGAAGTGGACTGATTAGGGGTAGTGGTGATGGGAGTAAAAGAGCTACGGGGTTGGATGAATATTCAGTTGGAAATGGCAGAGTAACAATAACGGGATGCGAACCAGTTGCTGAAGTGGTGGTAGAGAGGGTTGGGATGTGTGGAGACAAGAGTAATTTAGATCGGGGAAGGAATTAAGTTTGTTATCAGAGTCTTCGGGTCCAGACATCTTAAATATGAATAGAATAATTCTATGAAATAGTGGAAATGAGCAGAGATTTAGCGAGGAGGTTTTGACGTTTAATGTCGGTGAGAGATTAGGAATTTTTAATGGCCAACATGTGGATGTCGTAGTGAGGGCTTTGGAAGAGAGGAGGGGTTGAAGTAAGGGAGAGGAAATTGAGGGTTTTGAATTTTTTGATGTTATTGAATTTCTTGTGTTGGAATTATCGGGGTGGGGTGGGAAATAGTGTGAAACAATTTATGGTTCGATCATTAATTCGGAAATTGCATCTCCAATTTTTTTTGTCTCATCAAAATAAAGGTAGCGAATATTAATGATCAAATTATTAGGAGGTTTTGGGGCCACAATAATTTTTTATCGTGTTATGCACCTTCACAAGGTCGATCGGGGGACTACTTGTTTCGTGGAATTCTTCGATGTTACAAGGTAATGTGATAAGTATAAATGATAGATGGTTGCTAGTGCATTTTGTATCTAATCAAATTGAGGTGCATGTAATGTTTGTATATGGGACGACCTCAAGTAGGTAGAGGTCTCGATTATGGTTAGAATTATCGAGGGTTATGGCAGAATATCAAAATGTTATTGTATGTGGAGATTTCAGTGAAGTGTTACATAGCTCAGACAAATTTGGTGGGGTTTTAACCAATTCGATGTTATCGTTTAGGAGATTTGTTAATGAGAATGGGTTGTTTGATATTCCGTTGAGTGGTCGCGATTATACATGGTCAAACTCACAATCTTACTCGAGAATTGATCAAGTAATGACATCGGGGAACCTTGTAGACTTATGGCCGATGTTGAACCTATCGACGGTTGACTCTTCTCTCTCGGATCACCTACCAATTACATTCTTGTCGCATGTTTTATTAAATCCTGGAAGGAAGCCTTTTCGATCACTCAATTGTTGGTGGGATAAATCGAAATTCTTACCTTATATTACATTGAAGTGGGCAAGAATTTGCACAAAGTGGCCGAGTAAAGATGTTGATTTTAAGCTCGGGAAGCTTAAAGAGAGCATTAGACCATGGCACAAGGAGAATTTTGGGGAGTTAGAAAAGAAAATAGAAGTGCTTGAGGATAAAGTGGTTTCACTAACCGCGAGTTCGGTTACGAGGCCAATCAACGGTCTTAATGGATTAGAACTTTTTCATACTCTGTCCCAATTGGCAACGTGTAGACTTAATTTGGAGAAAATTTATCATCAACAATCAAGGGTGAATTGGACTCTCTTAGGAGATAATAACACAAAGTTTTATCATCGTGTGGCATCTGCTCGGTATAGGGGCAACCGAATTTTGCAATTGGATATTAACGGAGTATTAGAGAGAGACCAAAGGCTTATAGTTGCGGAAATTAAAGGCTATTTCGAGGAACTTTTCTCGACAAGGCTGTCCATCCCTTTCTCGTTAGCGCCGTTGAATTTTTGGGTTGTTGATGAGGAGGCAAATAGGGGGCTGATTAGACCCTTTAGCGAGGCTAAAGTGTGGGAGGTTATTAAATCATGTAATGAGGACGAAGCGTCGGGTCCGGATGGCTTTAATTTCTATTTTTTAAGTGATTTTGGGAGGAATTAAAACCGTGCATCATGAACATTTTCGAGGGGCTATTTGGAATGAAAGGGTTACCATCGTCAATTAAAACTTCTTATACCATCCTCATACCGAAGGTTGCGGGAACGTCGACTTTGAATAATTTTAGACCGATCACCTTGGTGCATGGGTTTTACAAGATTGTTTCTAAAGTACTTGCGACATGACTCAAACCTTGTCTTTCGGATTTGATTTCAGAAAATCAATTTGCTTTTATCAAGGGAAGGAGTATCCATGAATGCTCATTCATAGCGTCAGAGGTATTACATTCTATCCATGCTAGTAAACAATCTTGTTTTGCATTAAAGCTTGATTTTAGGAAGGCGTATGATTGTATCTCATGGGATTTTATTGATGCGGTTTTACGTGGAATGAATTTTTGTGAAACATGGATTAAGTGGCTTTCGGAATGTAGAAATAATTCAACGACATCAATTTTAATTAATGGACAGCCGTGCGATCCAAATTTTTTAAGACGTGGAGTTAAACAAGGCGACCCGATTTCACCTTTTATTTTTGTTTTAGCCATAGAATCATTGAAGCAATTATTTGATGCAAGTTTTTGGTTGGATAAGTTACCGGGATTTCAAGTAAATGGATCTGAGAGAGATGTATCACTATTACAATTTGCGGATGATACTTTATGCTTTATCCCAGCTAATGAGGATCTCTTTCCGATGGTATTGAGAATTCTAAAATGTTTTGAGGTGGTTTCGGGATTGAGCATTATTTTCAACAAAAGTTCGTTAATTGGAGTGAATGTCGTGGATGAGAGAACTAATTTTTGTACCGAGTTGCTTGGTTGTAAGGTGGAGAAATTCCCAATCGCTTACCTTAGTACACCGTTGAGCTATAAATGAATGCCAACTTCATGTTGGAATCCCTTAGTAGTGAAGTTCCACAATCTGTTACAAGGATGGAAGGGACAATGTTTATCGTATAGTGGTAGAGTGGTCCTAATTAAGTCGGTACTTGCATCATCACCGATTTATGTGCTCTCAATTTATAGGCTTCCATTGTTGGTGAATGATAAATTGGTAAAGCTTTATGCGGAATTTTCTTTGGAAAGGTGATGCAATGATGGGAGGATTATGCAAAGTGAGTTGGAAAACGATGTCGTTACCTAAATGTGATGGCGGATTATACATAAGAGATTTCAAGCTAGTTAATTGTAGTCTTTTGCTGAAGTGGGTATGGAGGATGAGAAATATCGAGAAGGCATCGATGTGGTATGAGATATGCGTGAAGAGGAATGGTTTCATGTCATGGGCTGATTTAGAGAAGGAAAATTTAAGGGGGATATCATATGTATGGAAGGGGATTATTGCGTGTTGTGTTTCAAACTCTATTTATTGGAATATTTTCAAGACTAATAGGTTGGAGATGGGGCTGATGTGTCTTTTTGGTTTGACAATTGGACATCGAATGTACCTTTGGCGGTACTTTTCAAGGACCTTTTCTGTTTATGCAACCGAAAGCGGTGTTCGGTTAAGGAGGGCTGCATGTTTGTTTTTAATTCGACAAGCTTCATGAGGCCCTTTTGGAAAAGGAATCTATGGTTAAATCATCGAGAGAGATGCATGCAACTTAGAGAATGGATTGCGAAATCAAAGCCAAACTTAGTTACGCTTGATAACGAAATTAGAGGAGGTCGAAGGGAGAGATCTCTGTCCATGGGAGCTGCTGCCGATAGATTTATTTGGAGAGGAGTTACGGGCCATAAGTTCACAGTTAGGGACTTTTGTGCGTGCGTATATGACTCGGAACATAGGGAACCAAAGGTGGGCTTTAGCCTCATTTGGAAGATATGTCTATACTGAAAATCAAGTTTTTTGGTTGGCTAGTTTGGCATGAAAGAATTTCGTCCAAAGCGTTCCTTGCTCAAAGGGGTTGTTTAGAAAATGATGGTTGTCCTTTTTGTGGAGTGATCGAAATAATGAATCATGCATTGTTTCATTGTCCAAAAGCTCGATCTACGTGGTGCGAACTTTTTAGAATGTTCGAGGTGGTAGTTACGATCCCGGAATCCGAATGCACATTCTTGGAGTATTGGCGTACGCTCTTTTTTTAATTGGTTCATGTAGGGATTTCACAACTTCTCTTTGGTTCTTGATTGCTTGGAATATTTGGCAAAGGTGGAACAAGATGATCTTTGAAGACGATGATGGAAGTTCAGACAAAATTTTAGCAAGTTATTATAATTGTAGATTTATTTTCTCTTGTCATAGGTGCATTTTACCTTTTGACACGAGTGTTGTATTTGTAAACCCACAAACATTGCTAGATTGTACTTGACTTCTCCTTTGGAGATTATTTAATGAATTAAAGAGGGGTGGGTGTTTTGTGGGCAAGCGAACGCATCAACCTAGTTGGGACGTTCGTCCCGAAATTTTCATCAACTCCAATCTTTTTACAATGGAGGAACACATCGTTCCTCCGGAGGTTTAAAAAAACAATGATATCGGTAAAAAAAATGATAAACCATATATTTCACCAGTTTATGCCTAATTCGGTTTCGTTAGCATTGCTCAGAGTTTAAATTTATTTAATCATATTTCAACAAAGAAAACTGGAATTAGCTTGGAATATAATTAACTAATATTAATTAATGTATGGTAATGTGAGGTGATCCAAACAAGGTTAACTGCAACATAGTAAACATGGATAAGATAGGCTCGGTTGGGGTACCAGCAAATCCTTTCCGATGCTCAAGTTAGTTGACGAGAGGTAGATGTACAGGGATAACTGAAATATAGCAATTGGATAGTAAAAGTACATGATTCCTTGTTGAGAAATACATTATATAGGTGTTTGAAGACATAATGACATATCCGCCTAAGTGTTTTAGTGGCATAATTGCTTAGATGAAGTAACCCAATCATAACTTCTAAGTTTTTAAGTTTAATGAGTCTTAGAGACCATGAGCCTAGGGCATCTCTAACCCCACTTCAAAATGTGAGTTAGAGTGGGATTTGAAGCTCCAATCCTGCTTCAAATCCCACTGCAAATTTTGATGTTGCTACAGTACCACTTCATATTTAAAGTGGTACTATAGCAATTTCAAAAAAAATTTAATAATATTTTGTTTATTTTTAGTTTTTCTTTTCTTTCAATTTAATTGGTTGTTTATTATTTGAAGTTGGCTAGGATTGAATTAAATAATAATATTTTATTTTGAAGTGAAGGGTTGGAGAATAAACACCGCAGTAACTTTAAATTATAGAGTTTGGATGAAAATTGATGGTGTAGGATTGGAGATGCCCTAGAAGGTGGGTGTTATCACATGCATTTCAAGCAGGTCCATGTGGACAATTAGCGTGCTAAACTCATATCTAGAAAACTACATATGACTTCTACTCATGATTAATTTAATCATTGTATGTATTCTTATTTTCACTAATATAGTTTTGTTGAAGGTCACAACTCAATTTTCTGATTATTTCAAACATATGCATTAACTTCTTTCAATAATCAAATATATGGAATATACATGTATACAATAGAAGAGTAAACATAAATTATTTTAATTATAATGCACTACAAACTTTTTCAACTTGTCCTATTTTATTTGAATTTTGAAAATGTTTTCATAATTCCTCAACTTGGCAAAAGTGCATTAGAGAAAGAAAGATAAAGAAACTTAAATATATAAAAAGTTAAGCAAAAAAAAAAAAAAAAAACTGATATATGACATTGAAGAAATAAACTTTAGGGATCGTAAGAAAATATCAAAGTATTAATATTTGAATTAAAAAATATATAAAAAATAATGAAAATTGATGAACTTGATTTATATTAAGTATTGTTGGCTACAAACTATATATGATCTTTAAGAAAAACAAAATGAATAGTTGCTAAAAGTTACATTGTCTTAGCCAGAATTTTTCTATTGTAGAAAATTTTCATCAAAATTTCAGAGTTTTTCTTTTGTACGAAAAATTTGGCTAAAATTTTTTCACAATATTTACGTGTTGTTAGAGATTATATTCTAGAAATTGCAAGGAAATTGTCGAAGGGTAGGAGAAAGCTGATGAAGGTGCGACTCTATAGCACAACCCCTACAACTTTTAATGGGTCTAATTATGGTTAATTAAATCATATATAAAAAAAGTTAGATTTTATTGCTTTTACAACAATGAAAAATTAATATTCAATTTGTCATTTTATTAGATTCATTTTTTGCTTTTACATTTTCCACTTGTAACTACCTCTCCCTTCTATTTAATCTGAATTTCGCAACTTCGAATTTTCACATCTTACAAACAATTGATTTTTTAATTGACGCTTTAAAATATTTTGTTCGTCTTAATTTTATCTTTAAAATGACATACACTTTAAATTTTTTGAAAAAATAAAATTTATCGCAATCTTATACATAGTATAATAGCTTTATAATAAAAAAATAATTTTTCATGAAGGCATTATACAATGTATAAGAGTGGTATAATGTATTTTAAAAAAGACTATACATTATACCACTCTTATATCATGTGCAAAGTTTTCATGAAAAAACAGTAAAAATGGGTTTTATACTATGTATAAGACTACGATAAATTATTTTTTACTAGATCGTAAGTTTTGTTGTAAACATAACCACTATTATACCATGTAGAAGAGCTTTCGTATCAGATATAAGGTTTTCATGCCATGATTTTTATGGGTAAATCGATATTGTTATGAACATGAAGAAAAAAAATCTACATATATTAATTATACAACTTTATACCATGTACAATGACTTTATAAAAAGGTAGTAAAAAGGGCATTATATCACAATTATACACTCTATAAGATTGCGAAATATTTTTTTCCGAAAAATCAAAGTGTATGTCATTTTAAAGATAAATTAAGATGATTAAAATATTTCAAAATGTCGATTCAAAAAATTAACGATGTTTGAGATATAAACGTTTGACATTGTGGAATTTAAATTAAATAAAAGAGAGAATATAATTATAAGAGTTGACAAAGTCAATTTAAAAAGGGGTAAAAGGAAAAAATGTTTTCTTTCACATCTAAAAGAAAAAAAATTATTTTTTTAAGCTACAAGAAGAATAAAAAAAATGAACTTTTTTTATTTTTGCAAAATTAACTAGAACCTAAATTTTATAAGAATATATAACAAATAAAAAGGCTCTAAATTATACTTATAGACATGCATCAATTTTCTTTTATTTTTTATTTAATTTTATTATATTGGAAAAATATTAAGTCAACTGCAGCGATTGCTTGTTCATGTAAATCTCTACGTCATTATATCAAGGAATAAAAACATGCATTAAAAAATAAGGATTTGTTACGTTCTTAATTTCGTTTGGAATTGATAGTTCTGATATAAAATATATTGCATTAGTTTTTGCGTCCGATTATTATATTTTATGTTTTTTTTTATTTGAATAATCATATTTATATTAAATAAAAGTAAAATTTTTTATCTAATTCCAATGCGATTCAAACCCTGTAATCTTTACAGGGTTACGAGTTAAATCTTAATTATTAGGTTAATTTTGATAGGTTGCTTGGTTTATAAACACACGAAGGAAGGTGTCTAGGGATGTTAATGGGGCGGGTTCGGTGCGGGTGGTGTGGGTTCGGGGATTCCTCATTTAGTGTTTCAGGGATTTTTTCACCCGCCTATTCCACACCCGTGCAGGTTCGGGTAGTTTTCGGGTAATCCCCGCCCTACTATAAATTTCACATAAATTTGATGTATGATCTCATATGTATAGTAAAAGTTGTACTTCATTTTATCATAAATCAATAAATTTTAGCTATGAGATTGTATAATAAAAGTAATAATTCTAAATGCTACGACATTCTCATTGGCTCAATATGAATTTTTGTGTCTTTTCTCATGCTTGTCAATTTGTTGATTTTTTGGTTTAACGAATTCAAATGGTGGTAAGATTAGGATTGTTTTGTATAAAATGAGAGTTTTGCTTGCTATAATGATAGAGAGTTGAATGAAAATTTACTTGTTTAAGTGCTACATTGTTCACTTGTTTTTTCGGCTTTGATTGCCTTTTATTTTGAACAATTGATTTTTTTGTGCAATAAATAATTATTTTTCAAAAAAAATTCAATTGATTTAATATTAAGAAACCATAATTAATTAAATTATAATATTATTAGTTTTTTTATCTATAAAATTTGAGTATGCAATTATTTAAAAGATAATTGATTTAAATAAATTATATATGAAGTACAATAAAAAAAATTGTGTATGCGTTTTATATTCGGGTTTATTTCGGAGATTTATTCGGGTGCGGGTTCGGGTACACCACGGTTAGGAGTTGGTTCCATCCAAACCCGTCCACATTTTATTCACGGGTGTGAAATTTTCGGTTATTACCTACACCCGTCGGTTCGGATTTCATGAATTTCGGGTATTCCCCGCTAAATTGACATCCCTAAAGGTGTCCCACCAAACAAATTTTCTTTTCCCTTTTGCTCAATGCCGATAGTCTGCAATAAATCCATCATAGATAGATAGAAACCAATAATGGACCATAATTTCTATAATCTTTAATCGTCAATTCAAGTTAAATGTGTGATAAATTTTTAAAGGGAAATATTAAAAAAGTATATAGTAATTTCACTTATTTATAAAATAAGATTTGAGAAAAATTTTTTTTTTTCCAAAAAGGGTTTGTGGTTCAAAAAATTTTATCACGAAAATGGGTAATCTTACCTATTGTTATCTAAATTTTTGCTAGATGATTAATAAAAATATAATACACATTAGTGAAAAAATTTGTAATTTTAAAAGTGTAAATATTTTTTAATTAAATTGTGATAACAAACTTTATAAAATCATTAAAAAAAATGTCCGAAAACTACTCAAATCATAACGTATAACTTTTAAAATAATAGAGTTAAATTATTAGAATTTTGAATTGTTATAAATATTCAATGTAAGACCATTATATTAAAATCATAGACCTTTTTTGCAAATTTTTGAAACTGCGAACCTCTCATTTGACAAATTTTTGAAACCAAAGACCCCTTTTACAAGAACAAAATTCCTCAGATATCGTTTTGTAAATAAGTAAAACCACGGAGTATTTTTTTTTTAATTTTTCTCATTTCAAATCATCACTTAATTTTAATTAGTTTAGATTACTAACGTAACTTTAAGATTTGTGGCACTTATTAATAAAATGCTATGTTTTTTATTTTTGCTAAACAACAATGGACTATGTTTAAATGCTATCTTTCTTTCAAATATTGCTTATCAAAGAATGGTTTTTCGATGCTAGCTTTGTTTTTAACAAAAACTACGTATATATTGGCATGTTAAATTCAACATATAACAAATTTATGTGTCACACTTATTTAGAACAATCAGTTAAAAGCTATTTTCACCGTAACTTATTACCTCTACAGCATCTACATAAAAGTACAACTTGATTATTTACATCTATGGATTTGAGCCATTGAGTGATGTTAATTGAGAATGCGTTAAAATTTAAGTTATAAAAAACTTGCCTTTTGAAGGAATTCAAATATCAACATGATTTGAAAGATCGAAATAACGATAGACTGAGCAAAGAAATGTTACTTTGTAAAACCAACCCTAATGTGAGCTACCGTATTCCCAAACCCATGCTATATTTTTTTCATTATTAATAAGTGTTACAAATCTTAAAGTTCCGTTAGTAACCTAAACTAATTAAAATGAAGTGATGAATTTTGAAATTTATAGTGCATTTAACTTGAATGCCCTTAAAAAATTACGGACATTGTGATCAATTATTGGTTTATATCGATTTTTTTGATAGATTTACTGCAAACTATCGACATTAATCGCGAAGAAAAGGAGAATTTGTTCGGTGGTTACCTTCCTTGGAATGCAGATAAACCAAGCAGCGTATCAAAATTAACAAAGATGAATCCTAGGCACCTAAGAGAAATACTGCTCAGAACAAGGATATGTTAGAAGGAGATGGATCCATAACTGTTTTTTGTGAGCATATTATGTTGTTTTGATTTGGTCTTTTCACCTCTTTGTTTTTAGTTTAATTTCATCCCAACTAGTCCTACACTTTTTGCTTAATTCAAAAAGTTTCCAATCTTCATTTAATTAACTGATTCAAAAGCAAAATTTCATTAGAAAACTGAGGCAATTGCAATATGACCTATTCAGCGAGGGCAAACAATGAGGTAATCCAACAAGAAAAGATCAACTCAAGAAAGGTTAGTATTATTTAAATTTAAATAATGTCAGGAAGGTTCTCAATTTAATTAATGAAGAATAAAATTTTTTTAAAAAAATTCGAACATTTTCACCTATAAATACTCATGCCAGAACTCATTGTTTCTCACATCAATCAAAGTAATTAAGATATAATTAAGATCAAAATAAGATATGGAAAGTGTTAAGCTCATTGTGAGTTTAGCTATTTTAGCTTTGGCTTCGAGTTTGGCCTCTGGTTACGATCCTAGTCCTCTTCAAGACTTTTGTGTAGCCATTGATGAGCCTAAGAATGCTGGTATAATTTATTCCATTTATTCCTTCATTTTCTCAGTTTTACTTCTTTCACGTTACTTTATAGTATTTATAGTTTTATGCTTCCATGGATTTAAAATTTCTTTTTGTCAATGCAGTTTTTGTGAATGGGAAGTTCTGCAAGAACCCGAATGACACAAAAGCAGAAGATTTCTTCTTTTCGGGACTGAATATTCCAAGAGATACAAACAATCCCAATGGAGTAAATGTAACTCTTTTAAATGTTGATCAGATATATGGACTTAATACTCTCGGAATTTCCTTAGCTCGTATTGACTATGCTCCTAATGGCGGCTTAAACCCTCCTCATACTCACCCTCGGGCCACCGAAATCCTTGTGGTGGTCGAAGGCACTCTCCTTGTCGGGTTTGTCACGTCAAATCCAAACAAACTTTTCACTAAAACCTTATACCCGGGGGATGTTTTTGTGTTCCCAATTGGACTCATTCACTTCCAATTCAATATCGCAAAGACCAAAGGAGTTGCTTTTGCGGGTTTAAGCAGCCAAAATCCGGGTGTAATCACAATCGCTAATGCAGTATTTGGGCCTAATCCACCCATCAATCCAGATCTTCTTGCAAAAGCCTTTATGTTGGATCCAAATGTGGTCAAGGATCTTCAGAACAAGTTTGCCAATGTCAACTAGACATCCATGTGTACTAAATATATAGATTAACCTTTAAATTCAGTATATATAAACAGTAAGAGATGTAATTCTGTCTTCAAATAAAGATGTACTTCTGTGTTTTACATAACAAATCAGATTCTCAATCCCTTATAATTCTAGTTTGAATAAAGCATATAAAAAGCTTTTATGTTTTTCTTATTTCTGAATTTTCATATTCCTAAAACCATTTCAATAAACTCTGCGAAAATAAAGTATAACCAACCAATTTAATTTGGTATTGAAGGTTTATGTATCCCAATTTCGCAATACGTCACTAATTTTCATTGCTTAGTATGCTCAACTAATTTAAACTAGGTAGTGAAGGTTTATGCATCCCTTTTTAATTTACAATTCGTCACTAAATTGCATTGTTGATGTACTCGATCGTCAAAAACTTAATGCAATGTTATCTTAACTGATATAAAAAGATAACAAATATGAACACCTCCAGCATTAAAGAATAAGTTCTTATATTTGTTTAAAGGACTGTGTAATATATATGAGCAATTCACGTACTGTGTATGGAGAAATTATAATAAGAATCGGGTATTTTGTACCCTACTCTTGGGTATTTATTATATTTTAATTATGAAGGAAATAGGAAACGAATTCGAAAATTTACCTTTTTCCGTGTCTGAAGATCGAAGATGCGACGATTTGTATGCCGAATCGGAATTATCTCACGGTGCATCGGAGAACAATCATTGTCCACAACTTCGACAAAAATGAAGATCGATAACGGGCTTTCATAGTAGGAAAATCCCGGGAGAGAGAAAAATAAAATTTTATCAACTTTATTTTTCTTCTATTTCACATATTTATAGATAATGAAAATGGAAATGTACTTTTGGTACATATGGAAAACATAAATTCAAATAAGTCCTCAAACTTGTTTATTTTCCAATAAAGTCCAATTACCTAAATTGAATCGGATCCTTAGACCCGATTGACCCACTCATGGGCGGACAAGGTATTTTCAATATCTCTCACTCGCACTTGACGGGTCACATTCCGTACAAGGTTATCAAATCTTTTGTATGCTGTGAAGTCGTGCGACCAACATACTATTAAAAACACTTTGTCTTACACATATTAGGGTCTGCCAAGACTATCCAAAGTGGTACTTAACCAAATAGATTGACATCTAGTATTTAGAAAATATCTTACACCTGTTAGGGTCTACCAAGACGATTCCGAATGGTACTCAACCATATTAGTTAATCTATAGTATATAATATAATATCACATTGATATATAGTGCGTATGTTTTACCCTAGATTGGTCGATAATCCCTCACTTCCACATCATTTTGATCTTAGAAGCCTTCATACGTCATTCATAATCTTACAACAAATGTAACGATACGCTAGCCGGTGAACTAACAAAACTATGGTGAATGTACATTTGGCTCATTCTTCCTTTCGAGCTATCAATTTCATACAAAACTAGTTCGGTCCACCAACCAATCTCTCCCAGATAGAATCTAATCATAATCTCTTAGTAATTGATCAAATCTCCCTTACTAGTTCCTATTTCACAAGATAACTCAATAGTATTAAGGGTAAGGTCCAATAACTCTTTAGTTTAATGGACCGAGTCTTACATTAGAGAAGTTAAGATCCTTGTACAACGTACAAACTTCTCATCTCATGGTCGCTAAGCACACATTATCTCAAGGAGTTGTTCCTCTCCTAATTTGATAATGTTTCATGATATTCTTTCTTTTCTACCCTTATAAAGGAGTGTATATCTTATCATATCAACTAACACCATATAAAGGTTTCAGTTAAAATGCACCATAGCTTTTAACCTTGTTCGACTATATGAACTACCTTAAGCTATTCAGAAAAAATATGAACAGTTATCATGTGAACTATATAGTTCTTACATGATTCCTTTTTTGATTCAATACATAATAATCTATACAATGTGCTTTTCTTATTAATCAACAACTTGATTCACGATTTTGAACAGATTCCCGAACTACTCATAGTATGTTCAAAATCAATCTCGTCCTAGTCTGTATCCTTGTGATAGCACTAGGGTAAACACCCATGAGAATGGGCTACTTCTCTGTTAGACATGCCATGAATGAAAAAATAATATGTACATAACATGCACACACACATACATTGCTCATAGAATAAAATTCATTTATATTATCACAATATCGCTCACTATTTGAAAGGTATAATAGATGAGGTAATCAAATAAATATAATCTACGCATATTTAACTCTTTGATATATTTCACATATACATCTTTCGAAGACATACTTTGTAAACGAATATACAAGCATGTAATGAGTAGATAAATAGCTCATATTGACCTCTCTTCGTGTTACTTAGTCTACAACTAACAAAATACTTGATATTGATATACTTATTGCTATTACGACATTTTGGGTCTATCGCATAAGATATCGATGCTTGACTATCTCTATAAATAATTAATATTTTTCTTGGAGCACTCATCATAAGAAGGCTCAATAGTCTCTTTTGTCGAACAAAATCTTTGACAATAATTGGAAAAAATCAATTCAAGCCTTAGCCTTAGCTAATATGCACATATGTATTCTATAAGGTCTATTTTCTTGGTTCAATACATTAGAGCATAACCAATGGTCATTCACAAGTATCTTACAATTTTCTTAATGGTCTTCTAGTACTCTACTACTGGAATAAACTAATATATTACTTCAATGCACATAAAATGAGTTATATTAGGTCTGGAGTGTAATATAGTGTATGTAATGCTAATATATGGAACTTTTTCCACACCCTCCCACTTGACATGAGTTTTAGGACAAATACTTACACTAAGAATCATATTCTTAATCATCGAAATACTTGCGAGTTCATAATTCTGCATAAAGAATCTTTCTCAAACTCTTTTTATGCAAGATTCTAGAAATAGTGATACTAATTATCTAATCCATCCATTTAGATCTTGATCCTAGGACCTATGCAGACCTTTCCATGACTTACATCTCGAAGTTACATGACACCCAATCTTTCACTAGCATGGTATACCTTAAAACCTCATGAGATTATATATTGACTTATTCAATTCAAGAAATCTTATGTTTACAAATCTATGGGACAAATCCTCTTAATTTTGTCATGTATATCTCGCATGATGGTTCTCCACTAAAAATAGAAGTCCATACACCTACTTGATGTAACTTTGAGGAAGATACACCTACTAAAGTTAAATTAATTCATATAGATGTAATTTTTGTAACTAGAAATAATATATTCTTATAGCATATTCTTATCAGTTTGAATGTACATATACCTTAACTATAAGCCTAATGTTTTTACTTTACATTGGGAATCCACTTATTCTCAATATTTTTATGTCCTTCAGGAAAAATAACTTATTTTTTCTTCCAACACACGCAACTATTCATCTCTCATTAAACACTTAATTTTCAGGGTTGGAACAATATTTCAATCTATTACTTAGGCATCAAATTTTCATAAATATGTCTCATATATTTATCATATATACCTTGGAATTCTTCCTTTAAAGCTCATTTATGCACTCCCTCTCGAGTTAGAAATATAATAATGATTTAAGTTCACACTTGAGTTAAAAATATTGACTCTCTCACTTGGACCAATAACATTGGCTCCTACTTAGACCCATAACACTTTGGGTTCTCAGCTCCCCCATGGAACAACCCTTATTAATGTGATCATTATGAACCAATACATTTGAATTACTCACACTTGAAAATATATTCAAAATATTAAATTTAAGAATCTTAATAAAAGGACATGTTTTTACCTAATACACCTAATCTATAGATCTCATTTCTGAGAAATTGATATTTCGTTACTCAAATTTTTACTGATCTATCTACATTCTCCCCCACAAAAAGATATCCTTTTGATATGTAAGAGTATCTTAATAGACACTCAATCTACCTCTTGGACCCAATTTCCCAAAGTTATTAAGATAGTGTGGGAGTAAGTGATACAATCCTAATGTCATAAACATGATAAAGTAGATATACTTATAGTCCATGTCACATATGGGTTAGAAGAGATAGACTTTGAAGGTACTTGTTTTAGTACGTATACTTAACCATTGAAAGAAGAATCTAATTTCTCCTTTCATGAACTCTATTCTTTTATAGAGTATAGGGAGTAAACATTGAATGTTTAATCTCTCATCACATAAAACTTTAAGCTTAACTAAAAAGTAATTTTTCCACTTCAGTTCCAATGCTTTACAGTCAAATTCAACTGATTTACTATTGGATTCATAAATATTTTTATAGCTAGAAGCTTTAGATTTATGGGTAATTGTTGGTCCAATGCAGCTTAAATAACACAACAGAGGGGGCTGAATGGGGTTACTTGGTTACTATTTAAGTTTACGAAAATTTTATTTCCAAGTTAAGTTTTTAGATGCTTGATGAGTAACTGTATGCTGAGTTATGCTCTAAAAACTATAAACTACTCAGCTTCAATGACTTAGTTAATTTTCAATCATTACTGAGTACTTACTCAGCTCGGATTGGTTTTTCAAGCTTAACAATGAGAATAGAGAGAATGATGAATGTGCAAGATACTATAAAGATAATCGACAAAGATAAGAAACTTTAACACCTGAGATTTATTCTGGTTCATCCCTAAGCCTACCTCTAGTCCCTGGATTCCATTCTGAGCTTTAACCCACTAATGTTTCTTTCCTTCCTTAGGTGGAGAAGCCTTTACAACAGGTGGAAGCGATTAAAAAAATACCTTCCTTTCTAACTACCTCTCAAATCACAATTTAGGTACCCTTCCTCAACTATCACTCAGATTTTGAATAAAAAAATGAACTAAGGGTTTCAACTTATAAGAATTGTTGAATGCTTTTACAATGTTAAATCTAAGGTTTGATTCTCTCTATTACAAACAAAATAGACGATTTGAGTTTGCTTAGAATGTTTGATTTGGAATTTCTGAATGTTGCGAATATTTGGACAGTATTTCAACTCTTAAGAAATTCGAGGTGATTCACCAAGTTTGAACGTCTGCTTCAGTATTCTTTTTATACTTGAAGCTCTTAGAAGTAGTCATTGCAAACTTCTCATCTTGACTTTGTTTTCAATTTCTCTTCTCTTTACAACTTTCGAATTTATCTGTTTGAAACAAATTGCAAGCCATTTAGAGACAGAGAATTTGAACTTTGAAGCGTGAGATTAATCCATTAATTTGAATGCGTAAAAAACTCACTGTCTTCAAGCAATTCCGTTTTGATAAAGAGGCATGCGAGATGCAACGTAGAGGCTTGTGATTTGTTTAATTGCTGACATTGCAGAGTTGCATGGAGATACTAAGAAATGGCACATGTTAGAGGATTCCTTTGGTCTTGGACTTTAGCGAGGATTCTCCAACATTCCATACTAACACCTTTTCGTTGTGAGGACTTCTTGAAATATCTTCTTTAATATCAGTGCTTTTTCTCTTGAAAATCATCAAAGGAATATTTTGTCCCTCACAGACAGAGTTAAAAGCATATGTGTTAAGTGTCAAAGAACTCAGCTTTTAGTAAATAAAAGCTACTTAGCTTCGCTGACTCTATATCTTGTAAACTATGTAATACTAGGCTGAGCTCAGTTTTTCTTACTCTAAGCCATAACTTAATTAAACATACAGTAAACTGAGTTGTTTTCCCTTAAACAAACTCAAGTAGACTTGTTTAATTAAGAGTATACTTAGTTTTCAATTAATTCACTATCTTAGATAATTTGTTATTTCCGAAATGTTTTAAGTACAGTGAAGTACTATTAACTTGGGTTCAACAATCTCCCCATTTTCGAACATATAACAAACTAGGTAGTAGAAGAGATTAATTGAATAAACAGTTTAAAGATACAGAAATACCTGATAGATGATGTTAGACTCCCCATGCTGGGTGAACTCCTTAGTTAGTGTGGACTCTCCCATACTGAGTGGATTCTCTTCAGTCAGCTTAACTCCCCCATACTTAGAGTAATTCTCTTCAATTTTGGGACTTTGTCTTACTTTAGATATTCTTTGAGGTTGGTCTTTTGATTATTTCCTACAACAGTTTGTAAGTAGAAATAGTAGGCATAATACAACAAATATAAAGTTAAGAAGCTCTTAACTTGATGATGGAACAAAACTTAAAATATATAAAAAATTTAGGCAGTACACGAAATGTGATCAACACTAAGTGATTAAATTTCAGCTCTATTACAAGTTTTGCCTATACTACAGCTATCTACGAGACTGATTGGAAGACTATCCACTGCATTTTAGATAGCTTCTTTGGTAATGTGATTGATGTTATTGTTGTTGATGCTATTGATGTTGAGACTGTTGTTGTTGATGCTAAGACGGTTGTTGTTGCTATTGATGTTGAGGATACTACGACCTTCCTGGAAGAGAATGTTATATTATTGTGCAATCCTTGTTGCATCTTCCACTACTTTCTCCCCCTTTGTTAGTTGGTCTTTCACAATTTAATCCAGGCATGGGTTAAATGAGTGAATAACAGCTTTGAAGTCCTCTTGCTTTCCTCTAATGGCTGGAGAAATCTCTAAATCGAGTTGCTCTTTCCCTTTTAACGAGAAGATGTCTTGATCATGTAGTTCTTCAAGAAGTAGGTGATAACACCGGTTGAGATTAGCTATCTGATCGAATCCTTGACAAGCAAACTGTTAAAAGCATTGCAACATATATCTAAAATCTGAAGTAGAAAGAATTATCTTTAGCTTGTCTTCTATGTCAATGATCATTGGATAAAAAAATTTCATTGTTTGAGTAGTGAATTCAATGTCCTCTGAATCATACATCTTGGTGGTTATTAGTTGATCTACATTCTTTTGCATATCATACAGACGATTTTTTATGGTATTAAAGTTCTTATGCATAGAGAGACCATTATCCAGGTCAAGTGACTCTGTTCGCTCTTGAAAAAGTTTACCCATCGTTTCGAGGTGAGCTTTCTGCACCTTATTGATTGAATCATCAATGCTATCATTAATCAATTTGCAAGATGAGTCAAACTTCTCATCTAGCGCATCGAGGTTCAACACAAGCTTCTCAACTTTCTTAGCAGTCTCATCAATGGTCTTGATTACCCGATCAATCTTCTTGACATAGCTTACCATTAGCTTTGACATGCTTTCCATCAGTCTTCACATGCTGTGACCAAGATATTTGGTTACACCAACTTCTTTTTATAGGTTGCTTATTTTAGAGTTAGTGCTCCACTTTATTTTAGCCAGCTCTTCGCCAAACTTATGAAACTGCGTAGCTTGAGTTGCCATTGTGGCATTCAAGCTATTCAACTGCTCTACAACAATGTCAATACTACCCTTCATCTTTCTTACTATCACATTAGCTATAATAGTAATGGTGGGGATAGAGGTGACAACTGCATTGAGATGAGCTGCAGAATCAGAGAATTCGGTTAAGATCAAAATCATCTTGTCCACAAGGCTTTTTGCTCTCTCTTTAGCTAGATGATTGCGGATGGCATACATGCTTCCTTCAATCTTCTCGAATTCTTCGTAGTAAGCAAATTCAGAAGGAATATTGGAGTGCACATTGAAATCTGGTAGCTTTACCTTTGACTTTGTGGACAAATCTATCAATTCTTGATATATTAGCACGCTTCTTACTACTTCATCCAACTCAACATCAATTTTTAGAGTTCATAATTTCTTTCTTGCCAACTCTTGAATTTGAGCAAAGAGGGCTAAATCAGCCAAGTCCTCTTGGACTGTCTTTATGCTAGAGGGAGTTGCTACATTGGTTGTAAAATTTGCCTTAGCAACCTCCTCATATGCTTTTCCTTGCTGAGCAGAGTTCTCAGCTTCCAAAAATTCTCTAATCATAGGGATTAGAGGGGTAGAGGATGAGTTTGAAGAAAAAGTAGGTTTAGAGGTATTTTGTACATTTGAAGAAGAGGGGCTTGGTTTAGATTTTATAGGGGATGGTATGATAGCTATTTGAGTGTTAGGAGGAGGTGAAGAATGTTTGGTAGTTTGTTGAGAGTGGTTTGGAGAAGAAGGGGTATAAATTGGGGAATTTAGAGTTTTAGGTATTTGAGTTTACAGGAGAAGAAGGAATATGATTTACAGAAGGAGTAGGGTTTGGATTTAAAGGTACCTGGGGATTAGCTGTTTGACCCAAGGATGGGTTATCCTCAGGTAACTTAGTTTGAGTTTGAAGTGGCTCAGCCTGAGTTTGAATTGGGCTAGGAATGCTGGAATTAGGAAGAGTAGATTCTTCCTGATTGAGGATCTCCACTTCATCCCTAGTATCCTCATCACTGCTCACCATTTAAACATTTTTCTTAATTGGGTAAGTAGTGGTAGAGCGCTTATGCTGAGCGCCCCTTGATTTAGTAAATACTTCCTCCACATGGGCCACAACTTCAGATTTAGCGGTTTCATGGTTCTCTTTACCTTTCTTAGAGCTCCATTTTCCCATGTCATCCGCTTCTTTTTACACAGGGTCTGCTCTTCTTCCCTGATATTTTCTTCCTATTCACCCTTTTATTTTGCCTCAACTTTCCTCTAAGCGCGAGTTTTGAGCTTCATTTTATTCCTTTACCTAGCTTGAGGTTGGGTAAGCGTATTTCCTGCCCTTGGTTTTACTGTGTTGGCTCTAGCCCTTTGAGAACCAACCTTCACATTTGGTGAAGATGAAATGGCATTGGCTGAAGAAATTTACTCTATCTGAGTAGATAAAGGAACATCTTCAGTGGTCTCCTCACTGGACCAATCATATTCCACCACAAACGAATCCTCATCTTCCTAGATAACGTTCTTGGGGAACATTGTAGATTCCACCTTGGCTTTCTTCAGTTTGAGGTTCTGAGCTTTGGTGTAGTGGGTGTGAACCTTCTTGTTCTTTAGCTTGCTGAAGTGGCTTAAGTCCAGCCTTCTCTTTAGCAGAATCACCATCTCGCTTAGCCCATCTACAGAAAGCATGACATCCAATCTCATAGCCTTCATAAGAGGAGTGATGAGGTAACTATAATGGTAGCTGGTAGTAACTTTGTTCAGGTGATGATGAATTAACATCAGCCGATTGAGTTGTTTACCTTTTACCATATGGTAGACCACACACCTCTCAAAATAGGTGCAGCTGCTGAGAGATCCTGTCTTGGACAGGATTAACTTTACTAGTAGCTCATGACAAGCCCTTAGTTTGATAATTAAACCCCTTAGTTTAATTTCTTAAACAAATTTAAATGCCATCTTTTATAATTTACATATTAACCCCTTGAACAAAATTAAAACCTTACATTTAATCAAATTTAATGTCATACTATATATATTAATTCAATTAACTTAAATTGCTAATTAATTGTTTTAGCATGACAATTTTATTGATTAAATTTATTCAATTAAATTATTTAATACATGAATTTATTTAATTATTAATTAAATAAATACCATATATGAATACATTTAATCAACTTAATTTTACTTTAATGAATAACATAAAATACATTA
>CATIWQ010049037.1:0-10192 GCA_949673415.1 Euphorbia schlechtendalii | reverse complement strand
ATCCAGCTTGGATCCGGTCCGGATCCGTTTGAATATATCCGACCCGGATCCGGCGGGTACAGATTCGACGGATCCAGATCCAGATCTGACAGATCCGGGTCCATAAACGGATCCATGTAATTAACATCAAATTCTTAATTTTAGCTTCCATTTTAAATAGTTTACATGCTCATTTAATTATGTTTATGCAATTGGATTTACGTGGATATCAAATAATATTAATTATCCAATATTTTCGGGATAAATAATAAATAAAAAAGTACAATTAATCTTTAATTACGGATACGGGTCCGGATCCGGGTTTCATTATCCGGACCCGGAACCGGATCCGTTTTCCTGGACCCAGATCCGACCCGGATCAGACGGATCTAGAAAATTAAGATCCGGACTCTAAAAAAAACGGATCCGAACCGGATCCAGGATCCATTGCCATCCCTAGGGAAAATAGTCCAAGAAAGAAAGGTGAGGATAGAATTCCACTATACTCTGTATGTCGAAGAACATTAATGCGATCTAAGGTTTATGATAAATGATTTACTAGCCAACAACGAAAATGAAAGCAATAATGCCAGTGATTATATCAAAATGAATACAGTATCCACTCTTCATAAATAAATCCATACCAGTAAGTAGTAAATTTTATTACCGTCAAAACCTATGATATCAACTTTTTTACTTGAAAACAACTCTGGCATTCTTTTAGTAATGTGTTCAACTTGGTGAATTTGAAAAAAAAAATGAATTGAGTGTGTGGTTTAGTCTTTTAAACTTGATATTTTGTCAAATTACTTAGAATAAGCTTTCTCAATTTGCCCATTATTTCATAGCAACGGGCATAACTCAAACTGAATCCTTTAAAATGGCAGTTTAGTACACGATACATCCCTATGCTGCAAGAGGAGAATTGTAAGCAAGTTGCTCTGACGCACGTGTCAGTAGTTGCTCCGGCTCACGTGCAAGCTGCCTTTAATTGAAGTCACAAGTCAGTGTTAAGGTTCCACTTTGGGCTTTGGGCTTAAAGTCCAATTACGGCCCTTAAGCTTGTCTGGGACAGCATTTTAATTATTTTTTCCTTGAAGATAAACCTGAAAGACTGTAAATCAATGGAAGCTGAAATCCACCCTCGTTGAATTTTTAAATTATCCCTTGAGACTCTGTTTTTATTTATGAAATTAAAAATATATTTTTGTTTAAATTTACCTCAAATATAATGCTGCAAAAATTTTGCATTGCATGTTACAATTATAACCGGTGGCGGTGACAAATAAGCTTCAATTTGTTTTCAACAAAAGGAACAATTTATAGATTTAGAAATATAAGTTGAATCAAATAGAAATAAAAGAGGTAAATAATACAAACCGAGTAAGGGCCAGTTTGGGATTGTTTGTTTTGATTGTTTTTTCAAAAAATTTTATTTTCAAGCTTATCTAGACTGATGTCCTGAAAAAAAAAACTACTGAAATCAAAAGCAAACAATTCTTAATTAATTTATATTAAGAATCAAAATATTTTGTCCAATGCTAGTATATGTTATTCTATAACGTGTTAGTGTAACTTTTCATGTCAACAGCTCTAACTTTTGTCCAATGCCAATATATGTTATTTTATTATGGGTTATGTTGATTATTTTTTTTTCTTTTTATAATGTACTAGTGCAATACCTATTACTGAACATTCTTAATACAAACATAATGTTAATCTCTTGCGCATTAACTTTGTAATAAATTAAATTATATTAAGATCAAACTATAATCCAAAATTGGATTAATTAAAACGATACCATAATATTTGGTATAAACACACATTATGATACTATAAATTTGTACATAATTCATACATGCACAAAAGAAATTCAACATAAAGAGAACAAAGGAAAAACACAGCAATGTATAATAATAATAATAATAATAATAATAATAATATACATTTTATGATACTTATATAATAAGTAGATTAACCTTTTTACATCAGAATATGATAATGTTAATCAATTTAAAAAGTGTTTGAATTAATTAATCAATTCAGTTACATTATTCTTTATTTAATGAAAAAGGGTCAAAATCTATCTACGTCTCCGGTTCAGAAAATCAGATGTTACCCTTAGCTTTCAAAAGGATTTAACTTGGTAAAAATGTACCAATTTACCTCCTCAATATCATGTGTCAATTCCTGGTTGGAAAGAGAATTCAGAGAAATGACATATTTGAAAAGTCAAACCAACCAGATTCTGACACGTGAAGTTGAAGGGATAATTGGTTCGAAATTGCTAACTTAAAGGGTTTCTGAACCTTTTGTAACTTCAGGGTGGTATCCAGTTTTCCGAACCAACTTTAAGGGATATTGATGCATTAGGTCATAAAAAATAGATTTTTAAACACCCACGCATGTATCTAAGTGGTGTTATGTAAGAATTACAACATATATGATCATTTATCGTCCATTGAAAATCAGAATTACTCGAAAGAGTTGAACATTTAACAATAAATTTATGTATTATGAAAAGCAATACATTTTTGCAAAACTAATCTATCCTTCCATTGTATGGTAATGGATTGGAGGCAATGTGATAATTTTATTAGGTCAAATATCATTACATTTTCCACTTTGTGTTACTTGAAAATGTGGAATCAGAAGCAGCAGCCCATTAATGATTATTATTATCTATTGAAACATACAAGAATTTAATATCTGGAATTCCATTTTTATCCAAACTCTTTTTCACGAGTGCCGATTGAGAGTATTCCGACACTTCTATTTTTTTGGCCAAATTAATTATGGTCACTCAATTTTCGAAGTTTTTTTTGGGGGGTTTACTTTGATAAATATTGCTGAGGTGAACGAACAGAACATGTAACAGTAACAAAGTAAACAGAAAAGCATGTTAGATAAGTGAAATCGTGTTAGATATTAACTTTAAAGGATACTTCATAGTTTCGTTCAAGATTGAATTACTTTTTCATCTCTAAGAAGAGATGGTAATGGAAACAAAAGTATAGTACATCCCGAAATGAAGGCAGAGAAGTTTTTTCTCAGTGTATCAAAAAAGAAATGGAAGCATTGTATTTATAGGCATGGAAAAGTAGCTATCTTTAAATAGATGTTCCAACATTAAAAGTGAAAACGTTTTTGACATTAAATTAAATACAATTATTGGAAAAATAGTTGTTCACAATAACAATTTTGAATTCAAGAGTAGTCCAATTCCTGGGGGATTGGATGATTTGAATTAAAAAGGTTTTGGACTATTTCTCTCATGTGGCAAGAACTCACCTTATTTCTCTCACAATTTTATAAGTCCATAATGAACATTTCAGTATAATCGAAAAAGGCTAATTCAAAGTTTCCTACTTGAAATATTTAAAACACTAGTTTTAAATGTCCGGACTGAATCATTTTGATGTATGCTTCGTGATTTATCAATAGAGCAGCTGAATGCGTTGGTATGTTTATTTTATATGCATGATAATAAATTGCATCACTTAACATATATCCTTTTGTTTCAAATTTTCATGATAACCCAATTAAAAATCACAACAAATGGTGTCATTCACTTGCGCAATCTCTAACCCTACATTTTTTATTTTCATTATAAATTCTATCTTACTCTATAATTTAAAGTTGTTACAGTATTTTTTCATTAACTCTGCATTTCATTTTACACTTCAAACTTCAAAACCGCAACTATAAAAGTAATAATAAATTTTTTTTATAAATAAAAGAACATTAACATTCTAAATATATATTCAAAGTAAAGGAATTTAAAAAAATTAAAACAATAAAATATAAATTTTTTTCGAAGTTGTGAACAGTGTCAATTCAATTTTGAAGTGACACTGTTCACATTTTAAAATTTGAAACCGGAAATGAAGTAGGGTTGAAGCAACTCCACTTTCTTTCCAACTTCAAACCCCATTTTTTAAGTGTGATTGAAAATACCCTTATATTCTAGTATTATATAATCTCCTTGTTAATTCATTTAATTTTTTTAATTTGGAATAAACTTGGATATTTTAAATAAATTATAAAATTACTTTTTCATTAGGAATTAATTGAGAAGATATTTTTACTATAAACGGCAATTATCTTTAATTTACGTAATTTTATTCGGATTTAGTTATAATTAAATATTTTTTATTTTCCTCTATTTAAGTGTATTTACTAATTATACAGAATCGAACATGCTTTCTCCTTTAATGCATCTACTTAGCGTGTTTTATTAAGATGATAAAAAGAAGTAACAAGAAAGATATGATATAAAATACAATGAGTACTAATTTATTGACACGAAACAACGAAAGGATTTTTGGTCCCATATTATCAAATCATTAGTTTTATTCGTGTAATTGAAGCAGGACTTCAATCTTTTTTGTAATTCTTTTAGTTGACACTTTATTGATTATAAAATCTAACATATATCCAGAAAATAAAATATTCATCTGATATTTTTATAACTTTCTAGTATTGATGACATAGAAAATGGGTAAAAGAATATTTCATATTTGGAAAATTTTCTTATATAATGTTAATATAATTGTGCATGACTTAACTAATTTTTACCTAATGATACTATTTTCTAAAATCCCAATTGATTTGTTGAATAAAGTTAAAATTTATAACAGGATTCTCTTTCATATTTTTATCATGTGATGTGACCCATTTACAAGATATATGATTGAAAATCAGGAAAAAACAAGAATATGATGTGTGTCAAAAAAAACTAAATAAAAAGAAGACATAATACTTCTTCACTTTTAAAGTTGGTTCAGAAAATCGAATATTACCTTAAAGTTACAAAAAGGTCAGATGTTCTTTTAAGTTGGCAATTCTGAACCAATTAAACCCTTTTTTGATGTGGCAATCAGCGTGGTAAAGTAAGACTCATCTAGCGCGTTAAATGATTTTAAATAAATAAATAAAAAGATAAAATGGTAATATTCAAGTTAGAATAAGTAGATTAGTTGATTCGAAATTGCCGAAGGGTATCTGATCATTTTGTAACCATTCAAGCTGGAATAAGGGGGTTAGTTGATTTGAAATTAGTAACTTAAAACATCTGTGCAGTACTTTTATAACTTTTTTTTATCAACTTTAAGGAGTCGTTTAGACCAGAAAAGAAACACAGACGTATACGGTGGCCCACAAGACAGTGTGACCTTTTTTAGAGCAAAAAGGGCTACCCTCACTTCGCTATATCTTTTCACTTTAGAATTCGCTTTACTTTTTTATATGATAACTAGATTCTCAAATCTAAAATTGATCGATTTATTTTAGAAACTTCAAAAAGAGATGTCAACTCAAATATGTCTCTATTCAACCACATAAATGAAATTCCCATGTGGGATAGGGACTTCTAATTCACTCTTCTTTATTTTCGGTTATAATCCAGTATATGTAATATTGTTCATGATTTATTCATGATCAAAGTTACCCACCTTTTTCGCAAATGCATGTACCGAAAATAAAACCTAAATCTCTCGTTGAAAATCCAATTTTACTAAATTGTAGATAGACCTGTTCGTCAAACAGACCGGGTCGGGTTTGGCAAGTTTTTTAATAATAATATTAACCCAAGCCCATACTTTAGAATTTCGGGCTCTGGCCGGGTTTATAAGGTAATTCCCGTGCCCGATCCGGTCCTGCGAATATTTTTTTATTATAAACTTTTTTATTAAATTAAATAGAAAAAATATAAAATAAATCAAAATATATTTAAATTTTAAACATGATTGCATTGTTTACTTAAAATCTTTAATATTTGATAAAATTTATTGCAATCAAGTATATAAATTTAATAGTATAAAATATAAAATCTAAAATAAAAATAGTTATAAATTTAATGTATAAATATATAATAAAACAAATAAAATTATTCGTCGGGACGGGTTCAGGCCGTGTTTAGGTATTTATATAAAAACCAAGCCCGACTCATAAAAATTCGAGCTTTGACAGGCTCGGGCTAGGTTTTTGAAAAAATAAGTGTCCAGGGCCAGTTCATTCCGCCCGGCCGCTAACAGGTCTAATTGTAGATACCTAAAATTGCTTTCACCATAAAGAATGTCAAATGTAAGATAATATCCCATATAAAGAGATAACTAAACTACACAACCAAGTTGATACCAAAATAAAAAACACATAGAACAATTTCTTTTGTTAAATTCCAATTAAATTAATTGAATAATCATATATAGAGTTAAACACAGTTACATCATACCACTCATTTTTAGAATGCACATAATGTAAATCAACTCTTATCAAGTGAGTTCTAATTGATTAACACTAAGCACTCAAAATCCGAGTCTCATTTTTTAAATATATGAACAAAGCAACGTTATCTTATTTTGTAATTCAATTCTATACAGTTATAAATATATATTAAACTTAGTTAAATTCGGAAATAAATCGGACCCAACCCCTATCATGAATCATGAAAAATGGAAAGGAGATGATAAGGTAGCTTTTGAATAAAAAAAAAATCAATAACGAGTAGAAATGATGAGACAAAAGAATAGAGATAGTGGAGAAAAATACCCCACCCAATTCGTACCGTACTAACTCCCCTCGTGAATTGTACCTCCTATTTGTACGCCCCCAACAATCCCCAAATTAAAAAATTACCCCAAAATCCTCCCCCTCTTCTTAATTAAACCCAACCCCACCCTTCTGGTCATTCACAAAAATGGAGATAGAAGAAGAATCGAGCAGGCCATCAGTAGGATTCCCTTTGGGTTTAGCCCTTTTGTTAATCCTGTTGGTGTTTATGTGTGGGTTTTTCACTTGCTGCATCCATTGGAACAAATTAAGATCCTTACTTGGCCTTTCCACTGATCAAGATGATGAATTTCAACAAGCTTCGCCCCACAAACCTCCACATCTTCAACAGGTAATAGCGTTATCTTAAGTTAATGTTATTGTTTTGTTATCTTGACACTTGTACTAAACTCTCGCATGGATTTGCTATGTAAAAATTTGAGCAGGAAGCAAAGAAAAGGGAATTGGAGAGTTTGCCAGTAGTGATGCCTGGGGATCAAGTGCCTAAGTTTATTGCGATTGCTTGTCCATGTGAGCCGCCCATTCCCATACCTGAAAATTTTACAGTCACCGTGCCCAATTTACCCTCCTTTTCTGTTCCTTTTTATCCCACTTAATTTTTTATTTTACTCTCCTTATGTTGTAATTTATTGGGTTGGATTGTATATATTTCTTTCTTTACAAAGGTAAAGTCCTCAAGATCAAAATGTTTTTTCTTCTTCGGTTCATAATTATTGTGCGACTGCTCTTCTTTATAGGGTTATGCCTTCTCAAAACTTTATCTATCCCTGCTGAGGATTGAGGGAAACAATTATCATTCTGATCGAGAATTTCTTAGTTCCTCAATATAATTATTAATATGTACATTTTTTTTGAGAGAGCTTATAACTAAAACTATCATTAAATACTTTCAAAAAAAGTACTTATGGACATACAATTATTGAGATATAACTAAATAGGCCAAAAAAATATTTTGTAGTTAAGACTAACACTATCAATAATTGTTATTATTATTTATAAAAATACTACATAATTGAATTCAATTTTCTTTTGAGTATTGAGAACTTTTATGTTGGGAATGTGCATCCTCGTATCTATTAAAAATTCAAACATTATAATTACGAATTACTTTGTTATGGAAATTCTTATTTGTGATTCTCCGTCTATCTCAAATGAAACGGATCTCCATTGAAATCAAGGAATCTCTGCTTCATTAACAACTCGATTGGTTGATAGTTTTAAAAAATATCTATGGATAGTGATCCGAACATTTAACTTAAAAATGAAAAATCTAATAGATCTATCACCCCTGAACTTGTCGTAAATAGTCACTTAACTTTTCTAAGATGTCATTTTTTTTATTTTTCTCTTTTCATCAAGAAACTAACATGTGACATTGAATGAGTAAATTAATGTATTTTAAATAAATTTAGAAGGATATATTTCGCATTTAAAAGTTTAAAGTAATAAATTATTTTAAACAAATAGATTCATTAAACCAAAATGAAATGAATGCATACTTGATACAATTACATCATTTTGACTAGCTTGAATGATTGTTTTGACTTGTAATGTCGTAAATTATTTGTGTTATTATTCAAGTGTGCTTATAAATATTTTTTAGAATACATTCAATATAAATATACATTAAATTTCTAACTATCACATATCAATATTTGGGCTTATTCTGTTTTTAACTGTCCTATTTATACAGTCCGTCGCTTAGAAATTATTTTCATTGATTGTAAAAGTCTCCATTTTGCTCGTTATTACAAGTAGTTTCTCATTAACAATGAACTAAAGTACTCAGGTTGAGGATTCTCCAATAAATATAATTAGAATTAGAACATTAGTAGAACTTTAAAAGCATAAATGAGGATTCCCCAAATAAATTCCTAATCCACTTTAGTTATTCTTCCACTTATATGTTACTGGAATAAATTCTCCAACCCATTTGTCACACATTGCAAGTTAACCAAAACATTAAACTTTGTGTATTTGGCTATCTGCAAATTAATTTGGAGACAAGATAAGATATAATATCTAATATCCACCCACAACTGGCAATTTGTCAAACCACCATGATATAAATCTTTATATTATATTAATTTTCATTTTTTTCTTCATTATATTAATATTTGATTTCAACTTTTCATATTTTTCTAATTTTTATTATGATTGTCTTACTATGATATGGCCCAGTTTATATTGGGTTCATCTCAAAGTTAGCCACACCATCACAACTTTTCAACAAATTAATTGCCAAATTTGGTTTGTACAATCAATTAAGTTTAGATATTAAATTGATATTGAATTAATTCATTTTGTTATATTTATGTTGAATTCCTAATAGTGGTTTTTTTAACGGTATAAGTTATGATGATTTTATTTTTTGACAAAGTAAATCTTACTTTACTCTTTATCACCGTTAGATCAATCTTCACATCATTAATCCAATAGTGATAAGAGACAATGTAATGAAAACTTTATTTTGACAAACTGGCCATAAAATCTACCATTTTTAATAGCTTTAAACCTTGATACTCAAAATCTATTTTATACTAAATTAAATTATATTAATCCTTTAATTCATCCATATAATGTAATGGAAAATGATGAAGTCATCTGTACATGTATAAATAACTGAAGACTCTCTGGTATCTTTCTTTTAAAGAACTGATTTTTTTTCAAAAGAGTGGTTGCCATTTTACTTGATTTTAGATTTCCAATATTCAAAGTAGCGATAGGAGTTTACTAATTTTCTTTACTGAAGGTGATGATTATTGCATACAACCTTCAAGATAATACAGACTAGTTAAATAACCAATTCCATTAGTTGATGAATTTGAAGGAAGTTCAAAATTCTGTTCGAACCAGTTTATCGGAGTTACATTAAGAACATTAATCATTAGAAAATTATTTTGAGCCACAAACTAAAATTCAAACAAAACCTAACTGAATCACTTTGGGCCAAACAACTTTTTGAACCCAAAAACTGATTGGGCCTAGATCGAGAAATGAGTAAATGAGTTTTCCACAAACACTCTGCTTAAAATTAGTTCTAGACTTCTAATGTCTGCATATCTATTCCCATGTCAAAAAACTTGTTTTTTTGGCCTTTATATTAGAAATTTGTGTTTTGGCACATTCAACTTAAAAAAACTCAAGATATTACACAATGTATAAAGATTTTATTTTCATTGACCTTATTATTAATATATTCTTAAAATTAACAAAATCATATAAATTTATGTTATTAAATTAAGTAGGAGTTGGTAAAAGTTCTTGCAAGTGGAGTTGAAAATCTCAAAAGTAATTTATATCCTTTTGAAAAAGTAATAAACTGTTTTTACACTCGTGGTTAATTTTTGCAATGCCAAAATATGTAATTATTGGTATGTGAAAATTTTTTTGCCAAGACTTGCATACGTAGAAAAATAAAACAACTTCACATAACAGGACAATGATATGGCCGAACCTAAATCTATGGTCTTAATACCGAGTATGGGTGTGGTATCATAATTTAACCTACAACAAAACTGAAAAATACAGAGTAGAATAAAAGAAATTGAAAAATAGAAGGTAGCTATCAAGTAGTAACTGTCAATAAATAAATTGAAGGCGTGTGCAGTGCAAGAGGCCATGGGTTGGGTTGTTTTGTATT
>CATIWQ010049028.1:0-87694 GCA_949673415.1 Euphorbia schlechtendalii | reverse complement strand
ATATTTTGGGCCTTTAAATATTTATTTAGGTCTTTAAATATATTTTAGGCCTTTGAATTTTCACTTTGAGACTTTTAAATATTTTTTACGGTCGTAAATATTTATTAAGGGCCCAAAACATTATTTTGTAAGAGGAGAGCTCTCATTTGAAGATCATCGGAGAAACGAAAATTGTATGATTCAAGGATAAAATTTTGAAAAGCCGTCATCATCGAACACTCGAGCTGGTACAAAATCACGTGCTCACATGCTCTTAAATTATTGGTTATATAGAGAAGTTGACTCGACTGGGTTTTGTGATGGGTCACGAATTATGTGTGGATTTGATTATTGCCTCATTGACTGATATTCACAATTTGTGACTAATTATTAGATGAATAAGATCGACGCCACACTGCCCGAGTTGGTCAACATGTTGAAAACGGTAAAGCTTTAGATTCGTAAGAATCAGAAGGCTTTATTTTTTGTTGAGTGCCGTTTTGGAAAGGGTTTGAGTGCCAAGAAGAAAATCAGTAAGAAGAAGAAAAGTAAGAAAGGAACTTCAAATGTCTGCTTCCGATGTGGCAAGGTCGGCCACTAGAAGAAGGATTGCTAGGTTCAGATTTCTGAACAAGTGAAGAGGAAACCAAGTGAGGCATCTACTTCAGGTATGTTCATGATAGATAGTTTCTCTACATTTCCCTATGAGTCTACTTGGGTATTAGATACTGGTTGTGGTACTCATATTTGTACTTCTGTGTAGGGATTGTAGACTAGTAGGAGGCTTGTAAAGAGGGAAATGGACCTAAGAGTTGGAAATGGAGCACGATTTGCTACAACAGCTGTAGGGACATATAGCCTTCATTTTCCTAGTTGCCTAGTTTTAGTTTTGAAACAATTGCTATTATATTCCTAGTGTCACTAAGAATATTATTTTTGGTGCACTATTAGCAACTAAGGGATTTGAAATTTTATTTTGTAATAATAAATGTCAAATTCAACATGATAATGTTCTTTATGCTTGTGGAATATCTGTGGATGGCATTTATGTTTTAGATACTAAAACTAAAATTCTAAATATGAACATTGTTAAGAAATCGAGATTAGATAATGAGGAATCCTCATGCTTATGGCACTGTCATCTAGGCCATATAAATGAGACTCGCTTAACTAAGTTACACAAATATGGAGACTTAGGCCCAATGGAATGGGTATCCTATGGTGCGTGCGAACCTTGTTTAAAGGGGAAGATGACTAAGAAACCTTTCAAAGGAAAGGGACAGTGTGCAACTATTACTTTGGAAATAATACATTCTGATGTATGTGGTCCAATGAGTGTTAAGACACATGAAATTTTCATCTACTTCATGACCTTTATCGATGATTACTCGCGATATGGTTATTTTTACCTTTTAAGGCATGAGTCTAAAAGTTTTGAGAAATTCAAGTTCAGAACCGAAGTGGAGAAATAGCTTGGGAAAAGTATCAAGACCCTTTGATATGATCGAGGCGGTGAGTACTTAAGCTAAGAGTTTCAGGATTATCTAAGGGATAATGGTATTTTATCCCAGTGGACACCTCTTTATACACCCTAACACAATGGAGTGTCAGAAATGAGGAATGGAACCCTACTCAATATGGTTCAGCCCATGATGAGCCAAGCAGAACTCAGCAGATCCTTTTGGTATTATGCACTTGAGAACGCAGTTTATTTTCTAAACAAAGTGCGCTCTAAATAAGCTGATCAAACTCCACACAAGTTAATGTATAGTAAGAAACTTGCTCTTTCTCACTAGAGAGTTTGGGGATGTCATGCTTACGTAAAGAGGACGAGTTCAAATAAACTGGTTGCTAAGTCTGACAAGTGTCTGTTAGTAGGTTAGTCTAAGGAGACTATAAGGTATGCATTCTTTAATCCCAAGGAACAAAAAGTCCTTGTTTTCATAAATGCTCAATTCCTAGAGAAGGAGCATATACTTACTAAAGATAGTGGGAGAAATCTTGAGCTGAGCACTCAAGAAGATCAAACAGATAATCAACTGATTATGCTTACACCCATTACATAAGATAGTGTAAGCAAGGAACAGCCTATCATAACATAGACATTGCGTAGGTCAAGCAGGTCTCTAATCGCTCCTGAGTGATATAGGTTTTTCATCTCTGATGATAAACATCTCTTCTCTATGGAAGATGATGAGCCCAGGACTTACAAGGAGGCAATGGAAGGCTCAAAATATGATAAATGGCTTACAACCATGAGGTCGGAGATGGACTACATGTATGAAAATCAAGTTTAGAGCTTGATTGATTCTCCAAGTGGGATTAGTCCCATAGGATGCAAGTGCATTTTCAAAAAGAAAACCGACATAGACGGTAACATAGTTACCTATAAAGTAAGGTTGGTTGCAAAAGGATACAGTAAAAAGAAGGCATTGACTATGATGAGACCTTTTCACCGGTGACCATGATGAAGCCTATTAGGATACTCCTTGCCATCGGTGCTCATTACAATTATGAGATTTAGCAGATAGATGTGAAGACAACATTCCTTGATGGGAATTTGGATAGGGATGTGTTTATGGAACAACCCAAGGGTTTTACATCCAAGGATGGCTCAAAGGTATGCAAGTTGCAGAAGTCCATTTATGGACTTAAGCAAGCATCGAGGAGTTGGAATATTATGTTTGATGAGACAATCCAAGAAATTGGTTTTGTGTCAAAGGCTAATGAGCCCTATGTATATAAGAAGGGTAGTGGGAGTGCGATCATTTTCCTTGTATTATATGTCAGTGACATACTGTTAATAGGAAATGATATTCCTTTTCTTTAGATAGTTAAGTCATGGTTATCAAAGAAGTTCTCCAGGAAAGACCTTGGAGAAGCAACTTTTATACTCGGTATAAAAATCTACCAAGATAGATCCAGAAGGCTGCTAGTTCTTTCGTAAAGTGTGTACATAGAGAAAGTTTTGGCTAGATTTAACCTTGAACAGTCAAGAAAGGATTATCTCCCAATGTCTCACTGATAAGTGTATAATTACACTTATTATCATTATATTTTTACTTATAAAATGATATGGTTTAAAGTCATTTTATACGTCATATAAAAGATTTCACGTGGTATGTAGTTGTTTTTCATACAAGTTTAGAAACTAGGTGAATCTTGGGAGTAAAATGATCAAAGATGGAATTCTATGTAAAAAGAGTGAAAAAGGTGTAAAAGATGTGGGGAACACAAGGAATTGGCTTAGGATCAAAGTTGTCAAAGATCGACAAAGTTGTAAAGAAAAATCATGAAGAAAAACACATGTCACGATCGTGACACCCATTGGCGGTCACAAATTGTCATCCTTCATAAATAGAAAGTTACCAACTATTTTTCACGATCGTGACATTTATATTGTGCTCATGACTTGTGATGATTTTTGGTCAACTCTTCTCAACTACCAACCACCGGATAAGGATGATCAACCTCCATCAACTGTCAGATGAAAAGACACCTTTTGGAAGCAAACTAATCATGAAAATGTGCCTTTCCATTGAAGATGAGGATGAAACTTTGCATCCAATCACATTAAAGTGATGCAACCCTTCACCAATGAACATGACTCTTCGTTTGGATAGACGCAACCCTTCGCACTCTATAAATAGGGTTAAATCCAACCAATTTCATGGGCAATGAATGGTAGTATGTGTGTGTAACGTGTATGCATAGATAAAGAATAAAAATTGTATAGATTTCGTTACGTTCAAAGTGTTAGTGAGAAAAATGTATAAGTGATTCGATTCTTATTTCGATCACTAGATTTCTCCACAAATTCGAGCGATTGTTGTATGAGTGTATTTGCAAAGCACTTATCAATAAAAGTTTCTAATCTTCAACATTCATTTGTTCGATATTCACAAAGAATAGCATCCTAGTGGAGGTTTTGTACGAGTCGAGACCGAATTCAAAGTAGATGCAAGAATTGCGGGGAATTGACGACTCCCATTAAAAGAGTGGATACGGTTTGATCAACTTTAGCTTTCACATGCATACCTTACAACTTTACTTTGTTTTCTACTTTTACTTTCTAATTCGAAGTTTATGATATGTCTATGTGTCATAACGACTATTTGGTCTTGCGTCATTTATATTAATTAAGTTATATGCTTTCAAGTTGACTTTAAGAGTGATTTTAGGGTTAACAAGATTGTGTATAATCACTGGATCTGTGATTATAACGATGTTTAGTAAGCCAACATTTTTGGAGTGGCAACTTGCTAAATATGGCTATGTAAGAGCGACCCGTACTAAGCATAGTATTATTGTTATCTAGGTTTTGATAAGTGTCATAATTCGTTTACCCTAGATTTAGAAAATTCATTTCATGTGTTGCTCTGCGGTGAATTATTGAATATTTGGGCATCTAGAACCATCTTTGTTAAAGTTATCTAGTGTATGAAATATTCTTGATGATTGTGCATGTTTTTCTCTACTATACTTGCTCTAAGGGAATATCTATATAGTTCACATCTTCTCTAATCTGTTCATGCATTTGTCTATTTATCAGTCTACCATCAAAACCCTATAATTTATCTTATTTATTTTATTCCGTAACTCTAGTTGGTCCTTAGAATCGAATTCCTTCCCTGTGGGATCGATATCTTTTAAAACTACATCGCAACTGTATACTTGCAGTTATCATCATTTTTCTATTTGATAAGCGGTACTGACAACACATGTTTATATTTAGAACTTTTATATTATCAGTAGAAAAGTTGCGAACAAGTTTTTGGCACCGTTACCGAGGATAAACCTTTCAGAATGAGTATATTCAAAATCTTGCGAACACTCACGGGATTAACCTTTCTAAATCTGAGTACCCGAGAACACAAGAGGAGAAACTACACATGAATGGAATACCCTATGCCTCACCGATAGGATCCATCATGTGTGCTATGGTATGCACTCTACTTGACGTCTCACATGTGTTGAGCATCACCAGCAGATTTCAATCTAACCCGGATGAGAAGCACTGGATGGCCGTTAAAACTATCCTTAAGTACTTACGTAGAACTAAGGATATATTTTTGGTATGTGGAGAAGATGATCTCTCTATGAAGGGATACACTGACGCGAGTTTTCAGTCTGACAGGGATGATTGTAAGTCCCAGTCGGGTTATGTGTTTATGTTAAATGGAGAGGCAGTTGTTTGGAAAAGTTTCAAATAGGATATGACTGCTAATTCAACCACAAAATTTGAGTATATAGTTGCTTCAGAAGCAGCTAAGCAAGTTGTTTAGCTTAAGGGATTTATTGGTGATCTCAGTATGGTGTCCAACATTATAAATCCAATAGCGATCTATTGCGATAGTAATGGGGCTATTGCTCAAGCAAAAGAACCACGATCTCATCATAGAAACGAACATATACTCAGAAAGTACTATCTTGTTCAGGAGATGGTAGCTAGAAAAGGTATAAGCTTAGAATACATCCCAATGAATCAGAATATAACGGATGGGCTAACTAAGCCATTAATTCAAGTTACGCATGACTAGCATGTTAACGAGTATGGTATGAAGCTCATGGGTAATTGGCTCTAGTGCAAGTGGGAGATTGTTAGACATGATGTATGCCCTAGACTAGCATGTATAGGCTTACTCCTTGGATTAGATCCAAGTAGTCGATCTTATGAGCTGAAGGTGGTACCTTGAGTTAACACATAAATGTATTCGAGTAATACATTGGAGACTGCTATAAGATAGACACTCGGAAATAACTATATCCATGTGTTTGTGTCATGTCTTATTGCAGTAGTAGTACAAGTATCCTCAAACATGTGATATTGGTTACCTTGTGTAGTAATTGCTATTCTTTGGGTCATACTTATTCATACCGTGGCGATCAAGATGACAAGGGTGATTACGAGTATAGTGATGATCACATGTTGGTAAGACAAGTAGTCAAGATGGGATCCATCACTCTTGATACAGTGATATAATGGGAGATGTACCTTAGGGCCCCTTGTTGAAGTGACACACTCATAAACATCTTATCAGAGAATAAGATTGATAGAATGAGTTTCTAGTCAATCTTGATACATAATGGCTGAGTGGTGTTCTTTGCGAACAAGTCTAATTCCAGGATAGCTACGGGCTAACACTTAATTCAAGCTTAATAAACTAGATGGTACTTAACCTGATGGAAAGAGTGTATTGTATTGGTTAAAATTGCAAAACCAGATCAAGTCACAAGCACATGACATTCCATGTATTGGGGGATCATATGCCTTTGCTAGAAAGCCCATTTGATCGTATAGAGCTATCGGGTTCCATATCGGTCTGGAACACTAAGTCTAAAGGTTCCCATATGGGAAGCTAAGTTTAGGTTAACCTCTAACAGCTCTATACTTTGGGATCCTATGAGGTCACACACTTTGGGTCTTAATCGGACTAATTAAAGAATCTATAGGCTGGGTCTATACCGAAAATAGAAGTTGTCAAATTCGTTATAGTTGGAATGAATTAATAATTAAAGAGAATAAAGAGATAATATGGAAAAATTACACAAAGTGGAGCAAGGGAATTTTTCCCGTTGCGAGTGGGCCCCAAACAAACATGGGTTATTCGAAGTGGGGCCTGTACAGCTACCCCATGAGCTGAAAAGCTCACAGTTCGCTAGCACGCAGGGCAAGCCCGCCAGCGCACGCGCACCCGCATGCCCAAGCTTGCGGTACAAGGCATGGGTCAGCTCGCGGTCCTAAGGACCCACGCGGCTGACCCCATTGTGGGATGGGAATATTCCCATCCCACAATGTTTTTAAGGGGGAGTCCACAACTCCCCCTCTCCCTATAAATAGGCATCCCCTCTCCTTACAACTAAATAGGCCTCCCCTCTCTCATTATTCCACACTTCAGGTCAACCTTTCACCCTGAGTTCGATATCTTTTCTTCACGAGCTTTTACGAGATCCTCCATGATTTTTTCCAACATCACAAGAATTCTTTAGAAGGTTCTTTCTTTTGAGGTGAGCCTTCTTAGTTTATATTTTTGGGTTGGTCTTCGAGCGATGTAGTAGGTGCTGTCTATCAATAGGTTCTACCTCAATAGAGGTTTTGGTCAATGAAGATATGTGTGGATCAATCATAGAGGCTATCCTAGTTTGGAGGCTAGTGCTAATGGAGTTCTGTTGAATTGCTCTGAGGGAACGCCGGATCTAAATTGAAGAGAGAGGTACGCATCAACTAGTAATGTTCTAAACTTAGATTCTAGGTATCTTTTATAAGTTTTATAAACCTATAGGCATCTATAGAACGTTTCAACTTAGATTATATCAATCATGGAATGCTTAGGAGATTCTTTAGGGTTAATTTTAAGTTTCTAAATTCCGCCTTGCAATGTTGCATTTTCAATTACTGTCTTGATTAACCAGCAATAAAAACCTACCACCAACCGCAAAGGAGACTCAACCGGCTCATGATGGCAGTTGTTAAGAAGGAAGTGACCAAGCTTATAGAGGTTAACCCAATTTACCCCATCTCCAATAGTGAATGTGTTAGCCACGTTCAAGTAGTTCCCAAGAAGAAAGGGATCACGATGATTAAAAAGTGGGAGAATTGATCCCGATGAGAATGTCGAATGGATGGAGAGTTTACATAGACTACTGAAAGCTCAACATCGCAACAAAGGACCATTTCCCACTCCCATTCATTGATTAAATTCTAGAGAGACTAGTAGAGAAGTCTCACTATTGTTGTCTTAATGGAATGTCAAGATTCTATCAGATCCCGGTATCACCAGAAGTTCAGGAGAAGGCCCCATTCACATATCCTTTTAAAACTTTCACTTATAGAAGGATGCCTTTCGATCCCTATAATGCTCCCGCGACCTTCCAATGCAACCTTCCAACGATGCATGGTAAGTATCTTTTTTTATTACGTAGAGAGCATCAATGAAGTCTTCATGGATGATTTTACCGTATATGGAGACTCATTCACAGCATGCCTAAACAATTGTTGTAAGATCCTTAAACGATGTAATGAGTCCAACTTGGTACTTAGCTATGAGAAAATGCCATTTTATGGTAGATTAAGGTATAATTTTAGGTTATATTTTTTCAAAAGAGGAATTAAAGGTAGATAAAGCTAAAATTGATATTATTCAATCTTTACCCTACCCTAATTTTGTGAAAGAAGTTAAGTCTTTTCTTAGCCATGCTAGTTTTTATCTTAGGTTCATCAAGAACTTCTCAAAAAGCACTAACCCCATGTGCCAATTACTTTAAAGAGATGTTGAATTTGAGTTTGGAGATCCTTGTTAGAAAGCTTTTGACATCTTGAAGGAAAATCTAGTCTCTGCACCAATTCTTCAACCAGCAAATTGGGACTACGCCTTCGAGATCATGTGTGATGCAAGTGACAAGGTGGTGGGAGTAGTTTTGGGACATCAAATTAGCAAAGAGCCTCATGTTATATATTATGCCTCTAGAAGTCTCGACACAGCTTAGCGGAACTACACCACCATTGAAAAAGAGCTCCTTGCAATCATTTTTGCTTTGGAAAAATTCTTTTTTTACCTTCTATGTTCAAAGGTCATTATCTATTTAGAACATGCATCATTAAGCTACTTAATGACCAAGAAGAATGCAAAATTGAGACTGATATGTTGGATTCTTCTTCTACAAGAATTTGACATAGAGATCAAAGACAATAAAGGGATGGAAATTTTGGTTGTAGATCATCTCAGTAGACTCAGCAACTCAAAGGGACCGCAAGAGGTGAATGACAAATTTACTAGAGAGAGTCTCTTTACCATCACAGAGACTCCCTAGTATGCTAATTTAGTAAATTTCATCACCACAAAGAGGTTCCCTTACCACTTCACGTGCAATGATAAAGCTAAGATGGAGAGAGAAGCGATCAAGTATCATTGGGATGATCCCTATCTATGGAGACAAGGGAATGATTTCATTTAAGGAGATGTATCACCAGGTAGAGATCACTAAGGTACTCCAAGCCTGTTACACTAAGGCTTGTGGATGTCAAGGTGGACCATAAAGAATGGCACAATGCATCTTGGGATGTGAATTTTATTGGCCACACATCTTTCGTGACTCCTATATGTATTACAAAGCTTGCAACAACTCCAAAGGACCATTAACCTTAGTCAAAGAGACCAACTTCCAATGACTCCAATGTTGGTCATTGAGATCTTTGACATATGGGGAATCAATTTCATGGGTCCCTTTCCTCCATCTTTTGGATTCAAGTATATCCTCCTAACAATAGATATCCTCCTAAGGCAACAAGAAATGATGATGGAAAGATCATGGATGACTTCAAAAAGAACAGCATCTTATGTAGATACGTTATACCGAGACTACTCATCAATGATCATGGTACGCATTTCTGCAACGGGAAGGTCTGTGCCTTACTGAATAAATGGGGAGTGAAGCACATGACTTCAACAACATACAATCCATAAACTAACGGATAAGTCGAAGTGAGTAATAGTGAGATCAAGCTCATCTTGGAGAAAAAAATATATCCCAATAGGAAAGATTGGAGTCTCTGTCTCTTTGAAGCACTCTAAGTAGTGAGAATAGCATTGAAGGAGTTTATAGGATGTTTACATATAGCATTATCTATGCAAAAGCATGCCATCTACCCATAGAGATAGAGTACAAAGCATATTGGGAAGTTAAAGATACCAACTACAGGATGGATGCAACTCTTGTGCAAAGGAAATTGTAAATGCACGAGTTGGAAGAGATAAAAAATGAAGTCTTTAAGAGGTCAAAAGTCTACAAAGAGACCACTAAACATCACCACGACCTCCACGTTTCTAGGAAAAGCTTCAAAGAAGGACATAAAGGTTTTACCTTTTCAATCTATACTTAGTTATTTCTAATGAAATTGAGGTCTTGGTAGATTGGTCCTTTCATAATGACCAAGGTGTTTCCTCACGGAGCAGTCATCATCAAAAGCACAATGACAGATAAATTCATGGAAGTCAATGACCATCGTCTCAAGTTGTATTATGAAGGATTTCGAGCTCACTTTGAAGAAATTCATCTCACAGAGATCTTTGACCCCACTCCACGACGTAAGTGTGGGGAAGTCGAGCTAAGCGACATTAAAACCAAAGCGCTATTGGGAGGTAGCCCGAGCAGTTTATTTTTTGGAACAATTTATTATTTTGAAGTACTTTTATTTAATTAGGATTTAATTTAAGGATTTTTAGTTTTTAGTTTTTAATTAGGTTTTAATTTAGTTTTTAATTTGTATTTGAAAGTAATGATTAGATGCACTTGGTTAGGACTAATATAAGTCTCTTAATGATGCGGGTGAATTATTATTAGAAGAAGAGTCACATAGAATAGGAAGGAGACGTAGAGTTACGCGGAGATAGAGGAAGAGACAAAAGAGTCATGTGTAAAAGGAAGAGAGAGAGAGAGAGAGAGAGAGAGAGGGAGGGAGGGAGGGAGGGAAGGAGTAATGGTCATATTCCATCTAGGTTCATTGAATCTCTCTCCAAGTGTGGACCAACCCATGACGTCATAGTGGTGGTTTGTTCGCAAGGTTTCGACTCTAATAACTCCTAGGATTTTTTTATTTAATAATGAAGCCAAAAACCTTGTCTCCCACTTTCCTACCGATAAGATATAAGTTCAAAATACAAATAGGTTTTGTCAGTACCGCTTATCTAAATAAAAAATGGTGACCACTGCAAGTATACAGTTACAATGTAGTTTTAAAAGATATCGATCCCATAGCGAAGGACTAGCTCTAAATATCAACAAGAAAAATGGAATAAAGAAAATAAAATATTTTTGGATTTTAGTTGGGAGGATTAGAAGGAAGAATGGATAGATATAAGTATGGAAGACTAGAGATTCTTAATATATAGAGTTTTCCTATGAAATAAGTATATCAAAGAAAACATTCAAGTTCAACAAAGTTATTACGTTCACTAGACTAATTTAACTTAATCGGTTCTAGACACTCGAATTTTCAATGATTCACCGTTGAGAAACAAATGAAATGACTTTTCTAAATCTAGTGCAAATGAATTAAGACGATTATATAAACCTGGTCAACAATATTACTATGCTTAGTATGGGTCGCTCTCACATAGCCACATTAAGCAAGTTACCATTCCAAAAATTTTGGGTCACTAAACGACGTTAAAATCATAGATACAATGATTATACACAATCTCGTTAACCTCGAAACTACTCTTAAAGTTAACTCAAAGGCATATAACTTGATTAATATAAAAGACTCAACATGAAATACGCATTATGACACATAGACATATCATAAACTTTGAAATAAGTATAAGTAGAAAGCAAAGCAAAGTTGTAAGGTATGCAAGTGAAAGCTAAAGTTTATCAAACTATATCCACACTTTAATGGGAGTTGTCAATTCCCGCAATTCCTGCGTATGCTTTGAATTCGGTCTCGGCCCGTACAGAACCTCCACTAGGATGCTATTCTTTGTGAATATCGAATAAATGAATGTTGAAGAATGAAAACTTTTATTGATAAGTGATTTGCAAGTACACTTATACAACAATCACTCGAATATGTAGAGAAATCTAGTGATCGAAATAAGGACTCGAATCACTTAAACATTTTCTCGCTAACACTTATGAACTTAGCGAAAACTAAATAATTTCACTCTCTATCTATGCACACACTATATCTCTCACTTTTCTAATTCCATTGCCACGCCATGCATGAAATTTGTAAGGTTTGGAGCCCTATTTATAGAGTTCGAAGGGTTGCGTCTATCCAAACGAAGAGTTGTGTCCATTGGCAAAAGATTGCATCACTTCATTGTGATTGGTTGAGAAGCTTTAATCTTATCCACAATGGATAGGCATCTATTCATGATTGGTTGACTTCTAATAAGTGTCTTTTCGTTGGCGGTTGATAGCGGTTGATCATTCTTATCTGGCGGTTGGTAGTTAAGAAGATTTGACAAAAAAACCATCAAAGTCACGACTATGATATACAAGTCATGGCCATGAATCTTTGTTTAACTATTTTCTGTTTCTGAAGTGTATCAAGTCGCGACCGTGAATTGTTGTCACGACTGTGAATTGTATTTTTCTTTGACAGATTCGATCCTAAGCCAAATCTTTAAGTTCCACGCATCTTTTCTCACCTTTTTCACTCATTTTATATAGAATTCCACTTTAGATCATTTTACTCCCAAGATTTACCTAGTATCTGCATTTGCACCAAAAACAACTACATACCACGTGAAATCTTTTAAATGAAGTAGAAAAATGACTTAAACTATAGTGTTTAGTGTGTAAAATTATATTAAAATAAGTGTAATTATACACTTATCATACCCCCACACTTAACTTTTACCTTGTCCTCAAGGTAAAATCAACAAAAGTGTATAAATAGGTAATCAAGTTCGTACCTCATTTAGTGAAAGACTATTGCAGTGAGTACCACATTCCCATGTTTCACAAGATTCGAGTAGAAGTCTAAAATTTCCCACAAATTAGTAATGTGCAATTTATATAGCTTAGTTGCATACCTTTGTTCTTAATGGAGAGTCAACCGAATCGCATCTTCATATAAGCGTTATATGCATACTCGAATATTTCCTTCTCTTAAGCATAATATAAAGTATAAAGGACATAGAGAGCACACTTTGATTAATTTTCTCTCAAGGCATTTTTAGGTAACCTGGGATGCTAAAACACTCTCAGTGGTTGCATTTTATACTCCATACCACTCTCCCCTTTTTTCATTGGTTGCATTTTATGCTCCATACCACTCCCTTATTTTTTTCTTTTAAGCATATATTTTTTAAGTACTTTGTACTTTGCACCCATTTTTCGTGTTATGCTTTCTCTTCTTTTTTCAATCAATGAATGGTTGTAGTTTCTGCTCCTTACCATTCCTCACCTTTTGTATAACTCATTGGTTTACCTCTCTTTCTTTTGATTTTTCTTTTAATACCCTCATCCTTTATTGATCAATTTCAAAGTATTATGGTTATAGTTTCCCAACACTTTAAACACACTCAATACTTATAAGACTTATTCGAGATTTGCATATAAAACTCATAGTAAGAATACTATTAGATATTACTCCACTTAAACTTTTCGGAAGCATTAAACTAAAACTATATAACTTATACTAATTCTTGTTGCATTGAAATATATATGGAAACTTACTTGGAATGTTGCTCTTAAATGTTACTCACCACTCATCCTTGCCAAATGCTAAATGTTGTGGCAAAAAAAGCTTTATTTCAACATGCGCTCAAATTTTGCACTAACATCAAACATGTAATACCTAACACTCACAATAACCTTGGATAAATGTTAGTAAAGTATAAGAATAGATAGTTGATAAATAACACGAAAATTAACAAATATTTTCAAATTCTTTGATTTTTTTAATTTATTTAATTTTTTGGATTTGAATTAGAAGTCAATCAATCATGAATAGATGCCTATCCATTGTGGATAAGATTAAAGCTTCTCAACCAATCACAATGAAGTGATGCAATCTTTCGCCAATGGACACCACTCTTCATTTCGAACTCTATAAATAGGGCTCTAAACCTTACAAATTTCATGCATGGTGTGGCATTGGAATTAGAAAAGTGAGAGATATAGTGTGTGCGTAAATAGAGAGCGAAATTATTTAGTTTTCGCTACGTTTATAAGTGTTAGAGAGAAAATGTTTAAGTGATTTGAATCCTTGTTTCGATCACTAGATTTCTCTACATATTCGAGTGATTGTTGTATAAGTGTACTTGCAAATCACTTATCAATAAAATTTTTTGTTCTTCAACATTCGTTTGTTCGATATTCACAAAGAATAGCATCCTAGCGGAGGTTCTATACGGGCCGAGACCGAATTCAAAGCAGAAGCAAGAATTGCGGGAATTGATAACTCCCAATAAAGAGTGGATACGGTTTGATCAACTTTAGCTTTCACTTGCATACCTTACAACTTTGCTTTGCTTTCTCGATAATTTATACTTCTTCCCTTGATGATAAAATTCTAGACAATCCATCTTAGCATTTGCCCTAACTAACGATATCAACATCTCCTTACAGTTATCTTCGTTGTTCCCAATATTCATAGAGGAATAGAGAAGGACGTTTAGAATCCTAAGATAATACATTACCCTCTCATAGATTCCTAGATGAATGAAACTATTCTTATGGATAACATAAGAACTTGTGAATTCTGCATCTCTGATGGTTTCGAAATGATCACCTTAAAAGGTGTTTCATACCACTCTTGCAGATCCGAAGGAGGAATGAGAATAGATTGGTTAGAGTGTACCATTTTGAAGAAAAGGATTGGTTGATTTTCAAGGTTTGGAACAAAGATTTTGTCTGCAGAAAAAGGAATTTTTTATTTCAGAAGTGAAGGTTATGAGAATTCGCATTCTATATATAGAATTTGAGAGAAACTGTCGAAAAACTGCTCAAACTGTTGCAATTTTCGCTCACATCGCGATCATGATCACAAGTCGCGATCATGACTAAAAGAATTTTGAGAAATAGAAAGTTTTAACAAGAATTCACGAGCGTGAATAGAAGTCGTGAAAGTGAATAGGGAAAATAGAAGAAAATCTTCTATTTGTCAAGAATTAAGATGAAATATTATGATGTCTCACATCCTAGATGATTATTTCATAATCTTTTCATATCTAGAATAAGATTAGAAAATTGTATAATACAGGGAATGAAATAAATAGATATAATTAATCTCTAGAACGCAATTGCCTTCCCCGACAACGGCCCCAAAAACTTGTTCACAAGGTTTCAACTTTAATAACTCATAGGATTTTTTTATTTAATAATGAAGCCAAAAACCTTGTCTCCCACTTTCCTACCGATAAGTTATAAGTTCAAAATAAGAACAGGTGTTATCAGTACCACTTATCTAAATAGAAAAATGATGACCACTGCAAGTATACAATTACGATGTACTTTTAAAAGATATCGATCCCACAGGGAAGGACTAGCTCTAAAGATCAACAAGAAAAATGGAATAAAGAAAATAAAATATTTTTGGATTTAAGTTGGGAGGATTAGAATGAAGAATGGATAGATATATGTATGGAAGACTAGAGATTCTAAATATATAGAGTTTTCCTACGAAATAAGTATAGCAAAGAAAACATGCAAGTTTAACAAAGTTATTACGTTCACTAGACTAATTTAACATAATCGGTTCTAGACACTCAGATATTCAATGATTCACCACAGAGCAACACATGAAATGACTTTTCTAAATCTAGTGCAAACGAATTAAGATGATTATATAAACCTGGACAACAATATTACTATGCTTAGTACGGGTCGCTCTCATATAGCCACATTTAGCAAGTTACCATTCCAAAAATGTTGGCTCACTAAACAACGTTATATCACAGATCCAGTGATTATACACGATATTGTTAACCCTGAAACTACTCTTAAAGTTAACTCAAAGGCATATAACTTGATTAATATAAAAGACTCAACATGAAATATGCATTATGACACACAGACATATCATAAACTTTGAAATAGAAAGTATAAGTAGAAAGCAAAGCAAAGTTGTAAGGTATGTAAGTGAAAGCTAAAGTTGATCAAACTGTATCCACTCTTTAATGGGAGCCGTCAATTCCCGCAATTCCTGTGTTTGCTTTGAATTTGGTCTCGGCCTGTACAGAACCTCCACTAGAATGCTATTCTTTGAGAATATCGAATAAACGAATATTGAAGAATGAACACTTTTATTGATAAGTGATTTGCAAGTACACTTATACAATAATCGTTCAAATATGTAGAGAAATCTAGTGATCAAAACAAGGATTCGAATCACTTAAACATTTTCTAGCTAACACTTATGAACGTAGCGAAAACTAAATGATTTCTCTCTCTATTTACGCACACGCTATATCTCTCACTTTTCTAATTCCAATGCCACACCATGCATGAAATTTTTAAGGTTTGGAGCCCTATTTATAGAGTTCGAAGGGTTGCATCTATCCAAACGAAGAGTTATATCCATTGGTGAAAGATTGCATCACTTCATTGTGATTAGTTGAGAAGCTTTACTCTTATACACAATGGATATGCATCTATTCATGATTGGTTGACTTTTGATGAGTGTTTTTTCATTGGTAGTTGATGGCGGTTGATCATTCTTATCTAGCGGTTGGTAGTTAAGAAGACTTGACTAAAAAACCATCCAAGTCGCGACCACGATATACAAGTCGCGACCTTGAATCTTTGTTTGACAATTTTCTATTTCTGAAGTGTATCAAGTTGCGACCGCGAATTGTTATCACGACCGTGAATTGTATTTTTCTTCAGAATTCTTCTTGTAAATTCACTAATCTTCGATAGCTTCGATCCTAAGCCAAATCTTTAAGTTCCATGCATCTTTTCGCACCTTTTTCACTCTTTTTACATAGAATTCCACTTTAGATCATTTTACTCTCAAGATTTACCTAGTTATTTGATCTCATGAATGGTGGTGATGGAGTTGTTAACGTGTTCAACGATCAGACTCCTTCTTTGTGATGTTGCGCCAGTTGTTTGGTCCTGCAAATGGTTGTGATGGAGTTGTTGACGTGTTCAACGATTTGTCTCCTTCTTTATGGCATAGAGCCAGTTGTTTGGAGTTGATGATGTGTTCAATGATCTGACTCCTTCCTTGTGGCATTGAGCCATTTGTTTGGTCCCAAATTGCTTGGTTGAAATTTTGGCCTTATTCTAGTTCCGATCCTTTTGATCTTTGCATGCTTCATTCTCTTGATTGAGTCAGTGGACGTTTCATGCTTGGAGATCTTTCCATTGATCTTTCATCATTGTATCATGATAAAATTACTATCAAATGTTGTCTAAGTACATGTATTTATTGCTCACTTTATCTCCAGAGTCAAATCATTTGAATTTTTGGGGAATCCATTTATACCCAAATTAATTTCATGAAATGATGTGTCACGTGTGCTAAAAACAATACGTATATGTTTATGAGAATGCGTGATGTCATTGATAAAATATCAAGCAAATTAACAATGTTCAATTTATTCAAAAATAATTCAAAAGAAGCCTTGTAGGCAACGTAGCTAAATGCTAATTATTACATAATCTTCCTTCATGTTAGTCCTCCCCAGATGTATCAATGGATTCGAAGTACTCCATCCTATCTGCCTTTTCAAACACTTCTTAATAGCTTGAAAAGATGTCTGATCCAAACTTATTCCTGTATGATGGCAGTGCACCGTCCAGAAGCTTGGTTATCATCTCTAGTAGAGTTAACCGAGCTCTAAGCCTGACCTGTGTAGCCATCCAGCGTGCATAGTAAGATTTAAAGCTCTCACCTTTCCTTTGCCTTATAACCTCTAGATTTTGCATTGTGGTTTCCATCTGAGAGTTGAAACCATAACGCTCCAACCTAGCTTGAGTGAGGCAATTCTAATTGGTAGCTATGTCCAGCGAAAGGTGGATGTACCATTCGTTGACGGGGTGGCCTAAGGTGATAACGAAGAGCTTAGCCATCATTCGATCGCTGACCCTCAATGCTCTCATCACTGTCTGATAATATGTCAAGTGTGTGCAAGGGTCGCCAGATCCTACGTACTTCTCAAACTACGGCATTGCGAAGTTTGGGGGTAAGTTATCTTCTTCTCCCATCATCGGTTGTGCAGGGTATGTATTCCTTAGGTGGCCTCCGTGAATGGCCAAGAACTGTTACCATAGTTCCGCCATGCCAGGTTGTTGGAGGATGGCGTCCCCTGCACTTGGATAAGGGCCATATTGCCCCTGGGGATATACCGTAAAGTGGGGCAGTTGAGGTGCCTAGAACTGTGAGGCGATAGACGTTCTCTAGTTGGGAATAGGCTGTTGGGTCACTCCTTGGTAGGAAGGCCCTGGTGTGAATGCCAGTTGGATAGTTTGTCCAGGAAAGAATTGACTTTGGTTTAGCTGACTTTATCCTGCCCTAAACTGATAAAAGGTAGTTGGGGGAATCATGAGTGAAGTAGGAGCTCCCCCTGTCAAATTGACATTGTTAAGGGTGACCTCAGAGTTGGACACTGCATTCTGGGTCCTCCCGAGGTGTTGGCGAATGAGCATAGCTAGCTGTTCATTGTTGGCAAAGGTGTTTATGGCAACTGCAATCTCAGCGCTCACCGACGACTACTGAGAACTCTGTCCTGTATGGACAGGGTGATCTTCCCTTGCACCTTCTCCTTGTGGACTAGCCATAATAGTGCATTGAGCTGAATCTGAGTCTGAACCCGAGTCTTCACTTGAGTCAGTGTATGGAACCCCCTCCAGATTGGCCATAATTGGGGAAATACGGACCAGGCGGTGACCAGGCCTCTTCCAAGCCCCTTTGATACACGAGCAGAATATTAGACCGTGCATGTAAGATTCATGATATGACTCATGATGAATGTAATGCATGAGATTTTTAATGTTATGGCTGTATTCACAAGGGGTAGCATACCATGTATGTCAAATAACACGTATGTCAATCCATTTGAAATAAACAGGTTAGTCGTTAGGTAAAAATGAAAACATGTGGAAATGAAAATCCAACAACGGGGGTTGGATTTGAGATTTGCATAATGTCGGTGTGACATCGTAATATGAGTGATGTAAGTGAGGTGACTAAGTTACCCATGTGGTAATAGGTCAATGGTTTGAGGTTTTGTACTATGACTAGGTCTCATGGAATGAGGAAGTCAAAATTATTTCAGGTAGGCGGTGTGACATACCCTAATGAAATGAAAACAACTACCGCATGTAGCTACCTAATGAAAGATTTGGTTATTTCACCCAATTAAGGTAGAGTTTTTTGGATACATGTGTGGTAATCACTATTTGAGGGTATGTGGTGATACGTGAATTATTGCCTCGTGTGGGTGAATGATTCGAGTATGAAGCATATACCCTTGGTGATTTGGTAAGGTAGTAAGTTTGCCTTGTGTGGGTTTAGGTTAGGATATCAACTAGGATATCCTTTAATGTGGGAAAAAATGGTTTTGGCTAGGTATTTACCCATTTTGGGCTTTTGGTGAGTATAATTTCCCCGGAAGGGCTGTGAGTTGGATGTCGAGTGAACATCTCAAAGATGATATGTAGGATATATTATTTCCCCTTGTGGGCTAAGTGTCGGATGTCAAGTGGACATCATGCAGTAAAAGAAAGGTATGTTTGCTATGAGCAGGCTAATAGCGGGATGTCAAGTGGACATCTCACTGAAAAGGGGTAAGTGATGTTCCTAAGTGGTTTTATGTTATCCTAGGGTGACACGATCTATAGTGTCAACAGTACCCAAGTGACACCGATGATGATAACATGATATGTACATTTAATATCGTGAGTGTGTGCGTTCGAGTGTCTGCACAAAAATTTGTGGTTAGTATGACATTTGTACAATTGTAAATATACAAGTTGCACATAGCATGTAACGTCATAATTTCCAACCCTAAAACTCCCGCGTGTAGGTTTTTTGGCTAGTCTCTATTCTAAGTTTGGTTCATCTTAGTACAATGAAGATACTAAGGAGCGCAACTGCAGAAAAAAATACAATGCACGATCGCGTGTTTGGGTAACACCTTAGGGAAAATGCCTGTGATTTATTTACATGAAGGTTACAAATGGGTTGTTGATGTAGAAGGTTCTTGTTACGCTAAAATACACTCCAAGCCTCTCCCCAAATGGGTTGAGGGAGGTACATGCGATATGGCAACAAGTGCTCCACCCACTCAAGTACTTTCTTTTCTCAGGGAGGCAGATTAGTGCTAGAGAGAGTTTCGCGGTAATAAGAGTACCTTATACTTATGGGCTGATCCCCTCTACTACAATGCGTTATTATGAATATGTCATAATTAAGAGAAAATGGAATGATGTGATCAATAATTTTCGGCACTTATCCAAAATCTAAAACCTTTGAAAAAACAAGTTTTAGAAAAATCCCCTGTGAAGTCGCCACTGTGAGCGGGCGACACTGAGAGGTGGGCTGAGAGGGCACGGTTTCATAGGAGCGGTCTACGGGGGTATTTGAAAAAAGGTGCACCGGGTTGGGGGACCCGGAGAAAAGGTTGAAAAGAGAAGCGAAAACATTTAAAATCGGTTCGAACCCGAAATCCGTCGTTTCCTAGTACAGAGTCACCACCTGGATTAGCTCTTTCTAGGAATTAGAGTCCTGTGAGGCTTAACGTCCGGGGGACGGCCCACCAAGACACAGAGATTCGGGTCCGGGATAAGTTACTTGTTTCTTAAGTGATCACATTATATTACATCTATAGAAAATTGTATTTTCTTAATTGTGCATATTCGCACTTAGGTCATTTTTTATTTTAAATGCATGGTTCACGTATAGAAAAAGCAATAAATCATCCACAAAGCAGAATAATAAACCATCCACAAAGCAGTAAGTAAACGCGAAAAATAAAAATTACAAGGCTTTCAAAAATCGGGGGATGCAACCGCTCGCTACCTTATTAATTACATTTTCCATAAAAATATATGCAATACCCGAAGGAAAATAAATCCTAAGCATACATCTAACCTGCATCCACAAAGGTTAGCAAGAAATATGGCACATATGTTTGATTTGATTTTAGCGAGGCCCGTGTGGCCTAATTAAAACATCGACGATTTAAAACTGTTAATTTAAATAAAAAAATTGCTTCATTTTAATTTACACGTATGTTGACCAATTTTATTAGTGAAAATGACCGCATGGCAAAAGGTGAGGTCTGTTATCCGGGAATAATTTTAATTCCCTTCGTTGGGGTATTCTAACATAAAAATAACAAAATAATAAAAAAAAGAAATAAAGATAAAGAAGAGAATTACAACATTATTTACATAATAAAAGAAATAAAAATATTCCTAGGTTCACATGTAGAACATCGGAAACACGAGATAAAGGGACTCTAGGAACTCAGAGGCTTACCCTTGTAGTATGAATCCACTTCGGCCTATCCGTTCGGCCTTTCGAAGTCCTCCTCGTCCTTTAGTTTAGGTGACATTGTTGATATACAAGTCCAAAAAATCTTCGTTTAATTCTTGGAATTTTAGTGTAATTTAATTGGAAAAAAAATTGTTTGGTTGGAAAATAAAGTGTTTATTTATCCAAAAGATAATCAGACTCGGGTTCTAAATTTGTTTTAGACCCGAGAATATCTGAAGATTTAAGAAGAAAAGATGAAGAAATTTGATTAAAAGATGAAGAGATTTGGGATCCAAATGTGTTTTGGATCCGAGAAAAAAAATAGAAAAAAGTAAGAAATATTGTTTGTTTGTTTTTTATCTGACAAAGAGGATTTTCTCAGAATTTTCGAGCTCGCTTCAATCCAAAAAGGTTCGACTATGGAAAAAACCCGAAAAATCCAAAAAGGTAAGTTTTTCAGGCGAGGCCTCGCCAGGAGTCTTAGCGAGGCCTCGCCAACCTGGCGAGGAAGCCTCGCTAGGAGACTTGGCGAACTCGCTAGAAAGTCTGGCGAGTTTGCAGACTACCTGCCGAGCCTCGGCAGGCCCCTGGCGAGGTTGGCCAGCCCTCCAGCGAGCCGTGCCTCGCTAAGTATAGGCGAGGCGGGCTCCGGATCCGGCTTCCGGTTGCGTTTTCGATTTTTTTGTGTATTGTTATAATTTTTAGCTAATTTTCTGAATTAAAGTCCTTTTAAATTCAGAGACGAGGAAGACTCTCATATGAAGATCATCGGAAGGTCGAAAATCATGTGATTCGAGGATAAATATCCTGAAAAGCAGTCATCATAGAACATGCGAGCTGGTACAAAATCTCGTGCTCACACTAGTATCTGCATTTGCACCAAAAACAACTACATACCACGTGTAATCTTTTATATGAAGTATAAAAATGACTTAAATTATAGTGTTTAGTGTGTAAAATTATATTGATAATAAGTGTAATTATACACTTATCAACTTTTCATGTTTTCTTTGCTATACTTGTTCGTAGGGATAATCTATACTGATTTCTTTTACTCTAATCTATATACATTTATCCACCATCATATCCCATCCTACCCTTTAAACAATAAAATCATTTATTTTATTTTCTTTGTTCCGTTACTCTTGTTAGTCTTTAGAACTGGTTCCTTCCCTGTGGGTATATCTTTTAAAAATACATAGCAACTGTATACTTGCAGTTATCATCATTTTTCTATTTGATAAGTGGTATTGACAACACCTATACTTTAAAGCCAAAATCTTGCAAAAAATTTATTAAACTTATCAGTAGAAAAGTGGTGAACAAGCTTTTGGCATCGTTGCCGGGGATAAGTCTTTCGAAACAAGTGTAGCCAAAAACTTTATGAACAGTTCCATCCAGAGATGGAATCAACATACTCTAACGGGGGCAAAATGTTGAAGTTCAACTGACTGCTGGACACTAGAAAGAAAATGGTAAAAAGGAGAACTATGATGAAGAACCTAACAAGCTAAGGGTCCTTCATCAGGGATCTCATCTTTGCGCTCATACTGAGATACCACCTCACTAAGAAGAAGCCGTGAATGTGGTAACGATAGGACACCAATCAATCTCTCAATCTTACTACATGTGGATCGAAGGTGGGGAAACCGATCTATGAAAACATCAAAGCGTAGGGTCCGCCTCGTCCACCCTAGCTCACTCATGGCCTCTATGTTAGAAGGAATAATTGTGAGCTCCCTAAGCAGTAAATGAAATGTGTGGGCGGTCTCGCTCCACCTCTCGATAAGTGCGTTGATAATTAAATGGCTCAATCCCTTCAAAGTTTAAGGGCGAGCTCGAATCAATGGTCCAAAACCGGTAGCCTCTATCCTTGCCACCAACCTAGGGTCCTGTAGAGAAATAGAATCATCGTGGATCTGCCTCCACTCCACTCTCCGCGTCGGCTAACCACACCAATGCCCTCATATGTGTGGGGCTATGGAATTCATGCCAGATCACGATAAGTTTTTGCATTCATTCATAGAATTGCATTTAGTCTCGTGCTAATGTGCGAAGTGTAAATTAAACAAAACAAACTCATGCATTTAAATTATTTCATGCACTTAAATAAATAAATTTAGACTTAGGCCTCATTTAAATCTAATTTGATTGATTTTTAAATTAAATTCAATTAATTTAACTTCAAATAAAAAATTAAATTAATATTTTGTCAAAAACATTGCATTTCGCCCCTTTTTTCAATAAAAAAAATTTTAAATTAGGATTTTTTAGCTCTTTTCAGTTCCCAGGGAGCAAAAAAACCATACCGGTATAGTGGGTCAGCACCGGTCCGGGTCAACCGGTACCAGCCTAACCCAACTGCGCTCCTGGGGGACAGCGCCAAAGGGGGATGTCCACTGGTATCGATCTAGGTCGGTACCGACCTAATAGGCCGGGATTGACCCAGATGGGTACACTAGTACTAGCCCAAATCAGATCGGTCTTAGCATAGTTGGCTGGTTTTGAATTGGGGATCGAAAAGTCCCGGTTTCAGGTTTCACAATTTTTTCTCGCCCACATGCATTTTTCGATAATTTTTCGCATATTTTTCAATCCTAGATCTGATTTCATGGCATTTCTAATCCTACATTCATGTTTAAAATTCAAATTTAAACTTCTAATTGTCCAGCCATTCAAGTAATCGGTTCGATTAAATTGATATTAGACATAATTAACAAGTTTTAGGAATACCTGAAGATGGGAGGCATGCTCCTCTGGATCAGTCACCAAGGAAATCGATGACTCAGGAGTATAGCACATGAAAAGATTGGTGGGCCTAAGCCCATATGCCTAGGGCACCGAGCAAGTTCGTGTGCCTAGAAAAAGTGAAAAGTGATTTAAATTTCTAATTTGATTCCTTTATACAGAGAATTCAAAGTAAACCCCAAAAATCACCTTATACAGCTTTTCATTTCCAACTTTCACATTTTCTTCCCATTTTTCAGCTACCATGTCATATAGGCACTTTGGGCCAATCTACTTTCATGCCCCCCTGTTTGGCCTCCTCGACCCCCTTTCCAGGTAGTATTTTCTTGTTCGCTCGGTAAAATGAAAATCAACTCTTTATCCTCATTTTCTCTCAATTTTCATACTATCATACCATCTAGCTAGTTTATCCCCATTTTCCCTACCAATCACCACATATCCATTCATTCACTCAATATTACTTCCCAATTTTTTCTCCTAATAAAATTGCAACCCCAAAAAAGCCGTATCTCCCCAGTAGTCAGAGCTAGACTCGCACAAGGGGCAAATTCAACCTTTTCGGAGGTGCCTCCCCAGTATTTTCGAACCAAGCCAAATCTCTTCCACTCAATTATTTATTAATTTTCACCATGTTTTAACTCTTGATTAAAGGGGCAAAATATTTTGTTTCCAAAATATCAATCAAGGAGTTAAAACGCGCTTAATGATGCTACTAACTCTAAAAAATAACTCTATGGCATTTTCAGGTTTCCAAACCAACCAGATTATTTTCAGGTGATCCCGAAAATCAGGAAAGCTCCATGTTGAGGAAGTTCAAAGAACACGGTAAAATTCCATGTTTTGGTCCCAAAAATCATGAAAGCTCCAAGTTGAGGATGTCAAAAGAGCATGAGAAAATTTCATGTTTTGAAGTCAACTTCAACACTCATTATTTCTAGGTGATCCTAAAAATCAGGAAAGCTCCATGTTGAGGGTTTCCAAAGAGCGTCGGAAAATTCCATGTTCTGATGTCAACTTTAGCAATCACTATTTCCAAGTGATCCTGAAACTCAGGAAAGCTCCATGTTGAGGATGTCCAAGGAGTACAATGGTTTTCCATGTTCCAAGGTCAACTTCAACGCCTATTTAATTCTACGTGATCTCGAAAATTAAGAAAGCTCATGTTGAGGATGTCCAAGGAGCATGGTAGTCTTTGATGTTCCAAGGTCAACTTCAGCACCAGTTTATTTCCAAGTGATCCTGAAAATCAAGAAAGCATTGAGGGTGTCCAAAGTGCGAGGGAAAATTCCATGTTTTGAGGTCAACTTCAGCACTCATATTTTCAGGTGATCACGAAAATCGGGAAAGCATCCATGTTGAGGTTCCAAAGAGCACGACGATCTTCCATGTTCCAATGTCAACTTTAACAAAATCATGTCGGCCTAGGTATGATTTCAAGCCCTTGCTCCTTTCGTTTATCCATTCTGACTTATATCAGTAGTGACCACACGAGGAACAGCCTATGAGCATGGGATTCTTGGTCCCTCCAGCGACGTGATGATGAGAAGTATTTTCACTTATCTCTCTTATTCCACTTATCCGCTTTGAGGTTACGAGATGTTCATAGGAGATCTTTGGTCTTTTGAAAGCTAAAACCATTCAAAACCAACCCAAAATCATCCCAAAAACCATAAAAAATACAAAAATAAGAAAACCAGAGAAAATAGACCAAGAGTCGCACATCCCGGTTTAACCACACCGGTCTGATATTTCAGATCGACACCAGTATAGGGCCGGTCTTGGCCCGAATAAGCTGATTGTGGCTGGTCCTTGCAATCATGCTAGCCACTCAAAAAAATTTCCTTTTTTACACCCCTAATTTAATTTTACCCTTCTCAAAAATACCTTTTAACCTACATATATTTACCATTTTTACCGACTTGTATAAAAGCCCAAAAATTAGATTTTTCAAGGGTTGGAAGTTATTACCTCTTTGGAAAATTTTAGAGAGAAAAACTATACGGGTTTTTGAGAAAGGTTAGGAAAATCTCTACTTTCTTTTTCCAACATTTTTTCTCCGAGAACTCCCTTTGCCTTTGGGTTCTTCAAGTTAGACACTAAAAATCTATCTCTCGGGTTTCCTATTCCCTTCACAAAAACCTACTTTGCATCCTTCTCCAACTAGAAATCAAGCAAAAAAACTTCGAGATCTCTTTCTTTGACGTTTCTAGCTCCAAAAGTTACAGATTCATGTTGGAGGGGTAAGATTTTGAGCTTTTAGAGACTCTTGGGGTGATTTTGTGCTTTATTTTCTGCATTTTCTTAGGGTTTTCGAATCTGTCTTGAAGTACAGACTAGTACCTATCCATGTGGAAGGGTACCGGCCTGCCTCAGGGTGATACCGACCTATTGGGACGGTACCGACCCTATAGCAGGCCGGTCCTCGCTCGTCGGGTAGGTTTTGGGTCAGTACCGGCCTAAGGCGAGCTGGTACCAATCCACATGAATAGGTTTTAATCTAGTACCAACAAGATCGATACTGACCTGACTAGACCAGTACCAGCCCCTATGGGGTTGATCCCGAACAGTCAAGTGGGTATTAGGTCATTACTCGCCAGGACCCTTTATTTTATTTTATTTTAACCCTAGTTCATTTATTTTTTAGCCGTTTATTACTATTTTAGTCACCACACGACGAGAAATCCAATTTTCCTCAAAAACCGACCACATTTATGCCATATTTAATTTGAAACAATAAAATTTGGTAATAAATTGAGTCTAAAATCAATTATTTTCTAATAAAAGAGTGTGGGGAACCCGAATTCCCCACTTTTAAATCTATAAGCATGCGATTCACCCTAATTTAACTTATACTACTAATTGTCTCTTGTTTTTTAACTAACTATGCCATGATGTTGCGATATACCTTGTGCTAACCTTTGTGGATGCAGTTAGTTTTATGTTAGATGTATGTTAGGGATTTATTTTCCTTCGGTATCACAATTGTAAATAAAATGTAATTGTAGATCATTTGCATTTATGACCATTTATATATTACCCCATGGTTTGTATTATTATTTACCCTTACCCTCTTAGGTTAGAAGCCTTGTATTTATTTTATTTATTGATTTCCTTTACTTACTTATAGCTTTGTGTGTGATTAAAAGCTAACATAATGGAAAATCACTAGCAAATAATAGAAATATCTTAAAGGTGGTGACTTGCATGTAATATTAACTCAAATAACGACGAAGTAGGTAACTCATCCGGACCCAAATCTCTTTACTACGGTTCGATTTAGGCTTAACGAACCTAGGGTGTATCGAATTTCTTGGAAGAGCTGATCTGGGTGGCTACTCCGTAACGTAGGCTAGAGGTTTAGACTTCGAGACTTTCCAAAACTTTACCTTCCTTTCTTTCTCTTTTTTTGAAAACCCCCACATTCCACATCACAGGGCCGCGCGAGTCCCAAACATCATCCTCTCACATGCTTTTTACCGTAGGGTACCCATTTACCCACCTTTTTCTGAAGATTTTACTCCTCTTCACACATCACACAAAGAAAAAACAACCCAAATCTGAAATTCCCCTATATTTTCCAACATTCAAGCTCCCAAAATCATCTCTTCAAGGTTTTGAACCCCTTGGGTCGAACCCACGTCGATTTGGATCAAGTTTCAATGATAAACTTCGGTCTGAACTCAACAAAACTCTCAAGACAATCAAAGTCACTCCTCTCCACAAGTTTATATCTATAAACTTACTAGATCCCAAATCTCTACCAAAATCTCAACTTCACCTTGACATATTCAGTTTCGAACCAGTTCTCAAGTCATCCTGGACAAACAAAAAGGTAATTAAGGGTAATTATATATTCAAATCCCTTCTTTTTACACATTTCTACTTCACTTTTACACTTATCATAAAGTAAATGTTTGGGTAAGGAGCCAACTGGGGTTGCCCTACCAATATTTTCCAATAAATTGTATTAATATATGTATACAAGATTGCAGATAAAGACATGGAATCCCAAATAAGGGGAAACTATGCTTGGATTTCCTGAAAAATCCAAAGTAGTGTTGTTAATCTACCGGATTTTCTATAGCAGCAATATGTCCAATTTTTATGTCGTCGTAGTGCTAAAATTATTGCATAAATCATAATTTTTAAAGTTTTGAATAAAATAGTAGTGTCCGAACTCAAAATCTCTTTCTTTTCAGTATAAAATATCATCTTGGATCAGTATACCATAATTCCCAGTGAAGTTGAACCAGGCGCTGACTCTTTTCTATATAAAATGTGGGTATTAACGTTGTTTTATATTCATCTTGAATTTATACAAGGAAAAATGAATTTTCTTATTTTTATTTTATGATTAGACATGATAAAATCATACATTTACCCACGTATAAATAAGGACTTTTAATGGAAAATTAATGCTAATATTACTACAACAAACCGATAAATGGTATTTTCATGCCTCACGCATCATAACCCAAGAACATCGCAACCTCCCGGGTCCCGCACCAGAAAGGTAGTGCTCAAAACGCTCTCGCTCACACTACCATCCGGTTTAATCGATAAAATCTTGCATCATCGCTCACTTTAGCATGGTTGATCAAAAATAGTTGTAGAAGAAACACGGTATAATCGGCCGAAACTTAAAAAAATTGAAAAAATAATAATTCATATTACATTTATATAATAAAATTGTATTGATATAAAAGGGAATAAGCATATTTTCTAATACTTATGTTAAAAGTATATTGATGTTAAATATAAACTTTTAATAAATTAATAATCATTGGTCAAACTTCTATAAACCAATAACTTAATTGGTTTACTGTTCAGTATAGTTATGATAAAATTGCTGGTAACTATTTCCTTCATCCACGTCAGCATTAGACCTGTTCGAGGGGCGGGTCCACTTCAATGGGCCAGGCTTGGACACTCATATTTAAAAAAGCCCGGTCCGAGCCCGAGCCCATCAAATCCCGAAGATTTATAGGCCGGACTTGATTTTTATATAAATACCCAAGTCCGGCCCGACGAATAATTTTATTTTTTTAGTATATATACATTAAATTTACAATTATTTTAAGATTTTATATTTTATCATATTAAATTTTTAAACTTGATTACAATACATGTTAATAAATATTAAAGATTTTAAGTAAACTTTGCAATTATATTTAAAATTTAAACATATTTTGACTTTTTTTATATTTTTTCTATTAATTTAATAAAAAATATTATAACAAAAAAAAATATATTCACGGGCTTCGACTAGGGTTGGGAATGACCTTATTAGCTCGACCCAAGCCCGGCTCGAGCTCGAAGTTCTAAAGTACAAGCTTTGGCCGGGCTTAGATTAACGTTTTTTGTAAAAGGCTCGTCAAGCCCGGCCCGGCCCGCCCAAAGAACAGGTCTAGTCTGCATTAACTAAATAGTTCATGTAATATTATTTTTGATATCTTATTGGATTTTATTAAAGAAATTTGAGTTTTTTAAACACGATATTCTATGAACTTCATGAAATAAACATTTTTTATTATATTATAAGATACTTGTTGATTTTTCACAATAAACATTTAGATTTATCTTCTTTAAGCAAGATCATCTAGATCTACTACAATAATTGATGTTATGACATATGCAGGAGCTAGCTCTTATGGTTATTGATCGAAAACGTTAATTGAAATTTAAGAAAACATAGGCGGGAAAGTTATTTTTTAGTTTTTATTATTTAGTAAGTCTTGTCATATGTCATGTTTGTCTTGTGTAAAAGCGAGGATTAAATACCTTTTCAGTGCCTATTTTATACTTTAAATGCAATTTTAAAGCAAAACCTATTGAAATTACCTATTTGGTGTCTGACGTATTCAACTTTAGCCTATTTGGTACTTAACATATTGAATTAATAAAAGATAACTTAAAAGATCATTGAGGAATAGCAATTCCATGTGTGATCAACGAAACATATCCATTCTCCAAATGACAATATAGTTATAGTAAGTTTAGTGTGTTTGTCTTATGTTGTGTTTTCCATCTAGAGTTTTAACATTGATTTTATGTTTAATTTAGTTTTTAAATAGTCTATGTTAACCATCTGCGAATCATGTTGCATAGTTATTAGCTAGAGATGCTGATTCTTCGACATATATGGGGATTTATTTTCATGTTTGTCCACATTTAATTAGAGTCGCCATTGTATATGTTAACCATCTGTGAATCATGTTGCACAGTTGTAAGCTAGAACAGTTGATTCTTCGACATGTAAGGGAAATTAGCTTCATGTTTGTCCATCTTTAATTAGAGTTGCAATTGTCTATGTTAACCATTTGCAAATCATGTTGCATATTTGTTAACTAGAGTAGCTAATTATTATATATGTAGGGGAATTTAATTTCATGTTTATCCACATTTAATTATAGTTGCAATTGTCTCTGTTTTGCTATAATAGACTATATTCTTGAGTCAAAAAAAATATTGTATAAACTTTAGAAACTCTAAACAATGCAAATCAATTAGATAATATCACATCTAATGAATAATCAGTTCCTAAAAAGGCCTTTTTGTGTTGTCAAAGTAGGTTGAATCATGATTACTAGTTAATCAGAAGATAGTAAAAAAGTAAACTTTAAAAACACGCTATGTGGTTTGACTGTTTTGAAACAGGTCTTTGTGGAGTTATTTTTTTCAAATTGGTACTTATGGTTTCAAAAGTTAGCAAAAACATGATTTTCAATTTGAAATTGCATTTTGGAAAGGGGTAATCTTATTTATTTTGAATTGAAATTTTTCATAGTTAATAATAATATAATACATCTCAATGATAAGTTTTAGAATTTTTTGAGAAGTACAAATAATTTTTTCGTGATAGTAACTTTTAAATAATCATAATAAAATGAATAACTTTTAATAATTACTCAAATTTTGATGAATTGTTTTTAAATAATATAATTAAACTATAAAATGTTAATTTTATTAAAATATCTTCGGAAACATTACTACTTTTAGTAGAAAAATATTTGATTTGCAAACTTTTTTAAAACACGAACATCTTTTTTGCAAAGAAAAATTTCACAATGATCTTTTTGCAAAAACAATCAAATCACAATGCATTTTTTCAAGTTTACCTTAAAAAATGGTCATACCTACTAATAATAAGTATTCTAAATTTTTAATTAAGCAAAGTTGAAGATTATATTTATATTAAGTAAAAGAAGACTTAATAATTATCAGCGTATTGTTGGTACGAGGAAATTAATATCGGGCTAGATGTGACTTTAGAAGGCATTTCTCAAAACTTCTCAAAAAATTACTTATGTCTTATAAGTAGACATGTTCGAGGGCTGGGCGGCCGCTTCAATGGGCCGGGCTTGGACATTCGTTTTTTAAAAAAGCCCAGCCCGAGCCCGAACTGGTCAAAGCCCAAAGATTTATGGGTTGGACTTGGTTTTTGTATAAATACCCAAGCTCATCTCGAGCTCGGCCCGACGAATAATTTTATTTATTTAATATATATTTATACATTAAATTTATAATTATTTTAAGATTTTATATTTTATTTTATTAAATTTTTATACTTGATTACAATAAATGTTACTAAATGTTAAAGATTTTAAGTAAACAATGCAATTATATTTAAAGTTTAAACATATTTTAACTTTTTTTATATTTTTTCTATTGATTTAATAAAAAAATATTATAACAAAAAAAAATATCCATGAGCTTGGACCGGGTTTGGGAATGACCTTGTTAGCCCGACCCAAGCCCGGCCCGAGCCCCAAGTTCTAAAATACAGGCTTAGGCTAGGTTTGGGTTAACGTTTTTTGTAAAAAGCCCACCAAGCCCGGCCCGCTCAACGAACAGGTCTACTTACTTATAAGTGACTTTTTTTAAAAGTAAGTCTGATTTACTTTTAACTTCTGTCTTATTTTTAACTTTTAAGTTAAAAAAAGTTATTAGAAACACTTCATTATCTGACTTATAAGTTAAAATCTCCTTAATAAACACATTTAAATTAAAAATTAAAAAAGAATAAGTTTTGATAAACGATCCCTTACTCATTAGTCAATGCACATCGTTTCTAACCACTGATTAGGTCATGAAAATACAGCTAGTCAAATATAGTGCAATTACATGTATACAAATTGGCATGGATAATTGAAGATTCTACTTACGAATATAATGTGATTTTATTTGAACTAGAATTAGAGTCTTATACTTTATATAGGGCTAAAATAGGAGTGCAGATTACTATTAACAAATTTAACTTCGTTTTATTGGCAAAATTATACCTTAATTTTGTGTATTTATCCAAATTCCAGATCCCAACAGCTTCTTAAAGTGGTGGTGTCAGAACTTTTTCATTGTGTATGCAAAAATCTGTCAAAAAAATATATTTTGTTAGATAATGTAGTTATACAATTGATGTTTATTATTATTCGACGTTTACAAAAAATCATTAATATTTTAAGCTCATATTAGATAATCATATTTAATGTCATTAATGTGTAGATTCATTACATTTAATATTTTGTCTTCATTTTCTTACTATAAATACGTAAGATTTTAATTCATCTATTACGCCATAAAAATATAATACAAGTTTCATTCTCCAAATTCTTTAAATCGTTGTTCTTATAATTTCCATTTTGTTGTTACAATTTCCTTGTATTAGTATTTCATTTCTAATGCATTTCCAACATATTATTAGCATGACCTTGCTCTATCAAAAATCCCACCAAATATTTCTAAAGTAAGGTGTAATTTTATTTTCAAATATGCCTCATTTGAAAAATCTTGATTTTGCTCATCTTGATGTATCCGGGAAAAACTACTTAACTTGGGTGATCGATGTAAAATACATTTAACATCACTGGATCTTGAAAGATGTATCATTAAAAATAATAATACCTCAGCACAACATAACACATTGGCTATGGTTCTTCTCCGCTGTCACCTTGATGAAGGACTTAAGGCAGAATATGTGATTGTTGAAGATTCTGCAGATATGTGGAAATAGATGAAAGATAAGTATGATCACTTAATGAAAGTATCTCTACCACGAGCTCGATATGAATGGAATAACTTATGATTACAAGATAAAAAATCTATAAGTGAATAATTCTGAACTTTTTAGAGTTACTTCAATTTTGAAATTATGTGGAGAGCCAAAATCTGATGATGAATTACTGGAAAAGACATTTTTCACTTTTCATCCAAATAATGTTATCCTGTAGGAACAATATAGAATGCAAAGCTTTAAGAAATACAGTGAATTAGTTACTGCTCTCGTTTTAGCAGAGCAAAAAAATTAATTGGTTTTTGAAAACCATGAACTACGACCCACGAGAACAGATCTATTGCCAGAAGCAAATGCGATATTTCATAGAAATAATGACAAATATAATGGACGCGGCCGCAGAAATGGTCATGGTCGTGGTCGTGGCCATGGATATAATAATAATAATAATAATAATAATAATAATAATAATAATAATAATAATAGCCATCAGAAGTATAACAATCAAAGTGATGAGAATAAATGCTATACATGCAGTATGACCGATCACTGGTCACGAACTTGTAGAACCGTTAAACATCTAGTGGCCTTATGCCAGGCCGATCTTAAGAAAAGTGCTGAATCGGAAACTAATTTAATTATTAGACAATAATGACCTAATTAATATGACAAATATTGAATTGAAAAATTTTCTGTTACCCAACACTAGTGGAAAGGAAAAATATGAACAACAACAACAATAATAATAATTTATTTACTTTATGCATTTGAAATATGTATCGGTTATTGTTATGTTTAATGTAATTTTTATTTTATGAATAAATAATTACTTATTCTCAATGTTGCGAAATATTTTTCCACTCTAAAAACGGGTGAAACAATTTTTACCACAATATAAAAAATAGTTGAAGGCTCCGGAAGAGCTAATATTATGTTACGAAGGGGAATAAAATTTATTATAAATGATACATTATTCTTCCCAAATTGTCACCGAAATTTATTAACTTTTAAAAATATTCGTGGAAATGGATATCATATTGAAACTGTGAACTAAGACAACAAAGAATGTCTTCATATTACAAAAATTATTTCAAGTAAGGAAATGTACACTTGAAAAATTTTATACTCTTTCATGTGGTTTGTACTACACATATTTTAATATAATTGAGGTAAATTTGACTATAAACTAGAAGCTTATAGATTCAGATACTTATAAAATTTGGCATGTACGACCAGGTTATCCTGGTTCGATGACGATGAGAAAAATTATTGAAAATGCACATGGGCATCCGTTGAAAAAACAGAATTTTATTCAACATAATAAATTTTTCTATGCTGCTTGTTTGCAAGGAAAATTAATAATAAAACATTCTAAAGTTAAGGTGGGAACTATCGCCAGCATTTTTAGAACGCATACAATATGATATATATGGACCGATTCAACAACCATGTCGACCATTTCAATATTTTATGGTTTTAATTGATGCTTCAACAAGATGGTCTGATGTATGTTTATTATCATCAAGAAATATGGCTTTTGCAAGATTACTTGCCCAAATTATAAGATTACGAACACAATTTCCTGATTATCCTATTAAGTCAATTCATCTTGATAATGCTGGAGAATTTACATCTAAGACATTCAATGATTATTGTATATCAATTGGGATAAAAGTTGAACATCCTGTGGCATATGTTCATACACAAAATGGTCTAGCAGAATCATTTATTAAGCGGTTGCAATTAATTGCACGACCATTAATTATGCGAACAAATCTCTCTAGTACAATATGGGGGATATACAATATTGCATGCAGCAAATTTTATAAAATTAAGACTAGTAAGTTACCATGATTATTCTCCATTACAATTAACTTCTGGTCATGAACCTGATATTTCTCATCTTAAAGTTTTTGGTTGTGCGGTATATGTACCAATTGCTCCACCACAAATGATTAAAATGGGTCCTCAAAGGAGATTAGAAATTTATGTTGACTATGAATCTCCTTCAATAATTAAATATCTTGAACCAGTAACCGGAAATATGTTTACTGCACGCTTTGTAGATTGTCATTTTGATGAGGCACTTTCCAAAAATTAGGGGGAGAGAATAGAAATATAATTTTGGAAAAGAAATTAATATGGAGTGTTCCATCGCTTTCTCATATGGATATTTAATCAAATGATTCTGAACTTGAAGTACAAAGAATAATTTATCTTCAAAATTTAATAAATAGACTATCCGATGAACTTGCTAATCCTAAACGAGTAACAAAATCGCGTATACTGATAGTAAATGGCCAATTCATATTGAAGTTCGGAAGAACAACCTACTAATAATACTCTAACACGCTTGAAGCGTGGATGACCTATCGGTTCAAAGAATAAAAATCCTAATAAAAAGAGATTTATTGATAATGAAGATACTCTCGTTGGGATATCAATGTTGATACACTTCTGGAAGAAGTGCAAGCACATCTAAAGTACAAACACATGAAGTTGTTGAAAATGAAGAAATTCAAATTAATTATTAGTAATGAAAAAGGATGGAATAGAGAAAAAATGATTGTAGATCATATTTTTACCTATAATGTGGCAATAGATATTGAAAATGAGAATATGGATCATGAACCACAATCTGTTCAAGAATATCAAAATAGAAGTGATTGGTAAAATGGAAAGAAGCAATTCAATAAGAGTTGAATTCTACTGACAAACACAATGTATTGGGACCTTTAATTCGAACACCACAAGATGTAAAACATGTTGGTTATAAATGAGTTTTTGTAAGAAAGAAATGTGAAAAATGAAATAGTAAGATATAAAGTTAGATTGGTTGCACAAGGCTTTTCCCAAAGACTCGAGATTGATTACGAAGAAGCATATTCTCCAATGATAGATACAATAACTTTTAGATTTCTTATTGGTTTGGCAGTGCAAGAAAATTTACAAATATACTTAATGGATGCTGTTATAGCTTATCTTTATAGTTCACTTGATGATGATATTTATTTTGAAAATCCCTGAAAGATTAAAATTATCGGAAAAATGTGAAAAATAAGAACTTTACTCGATTAAGTTGCAAAGATCATTTTATGGATTAAAATAATCTGGTCGCATGTGGTATAAGCGACTAAGTGAGTATTTATTGAAAATGGTTATAAAAATGATTCAATTTGTCCTTGTGTTTTCATAAAAAGATCGGGATCTAATTTTAATAGCATCTCAATATATGTTGATGACTTTAATATTATTAGAACTCTAGAGGAGATTCCAAAAGTAGTTGATTCTTTAAAGAAAGAATTTGAGATGAAAGATCTGAGAAAGACGAAAATGTGTCTTGGTTTACAAATTGAGCACCTAGAAAAGAGAATTTTGGTGCATCAATCAAATTATACACAAAGGTTCCTAAAATGTTTTAATATGGACAAAGCACATCCATTAAGCAATCCAACAGTTGTACGATCACTTGATGTGAAAAACTATATTTTTCATTCTAGAGAAAATAATTAAGAAGTGCTTGGTCTTGAAGTACCATATCTTAGCGCAATAGGTTCCTTAATGTATCTTTCTAATAATACAATGCCAGATATTGCATTCTCTGTGAATTTGTTATGAAGATATAGTGCCGCACCTACACGAAGACATTGAAATGTGTAGAACCCAAGTTAATAGTACCTCACAGTACTTAATAGTTTTAGAAATAGTAAATTGTCTAGGTTAGTGAAATTAATTGAGTACTAAGTAGACTCTTAATTAATTAAGCTGACTTGAGTTTGTTTAAGGGAAAACAACTAAGTTTTGCTATGTAATTAATTAAGTTACGACTTAGTGTAGGAAAAGCTGAGTCTGTGCTGAGTACTACGTAGTTTAGAGTTATTTCCCTCAGCTCGTGCTAAGTCCTACTTTTAGTTAATTAAAAGCACTTTCTTTGACACATAGAGAATTTATGACACATGTGCTACTAACATCGTCTGTGAAGGAACAAAATATTCCTCAATTGCTTTTTAGGAGAAAAGGTGATGAAATTAATGAAGATTCCAGTAGTCCTCACAACGCTAAAGGTGTTAGTACGGAATGTCGGGGATTCCTCACTACAGTCCAAGTAAAAGGAATTCTCTGTCATGCACCGCTTCTCTATCAACGTTAACAAGGTCAACCAATTGGAAGACTCCACGTTGCATTCTAGCGCTGATAAGAGTATAATTACACTTATTATCATATTGATTTTATACACTAAACACTATAGTTTTAGTCATTTTTGTGCTTCATATAAAAGATTTCACGTGGTATGTAATTGTTTTTTATGCAAATGCAGATACTAGGTAAATCTTGGGAGTAAAATGATCTAAAGTGGAATTCTACGTAAAAAGAGTGAAAAATATGCGAAAAGATGCATGGAACTTAAAGATTTAGCTTAGGATCGAAGCTGTCAAAGATCGGTAAAGTTACAAGAAGAATTCTGAAGAAAAACATAATTCACTGTCGTGACAATCATTCGCGGTCACGACTTGTATACTTCAGAACAGAAAGTTGCCAGACAAGTATTCAAGGTCATGACTTGTACATCGTGGTCACGACACCGACAGTTTTCTAGTCAAATCTTCTTAACTACCAACCTCCGGATAAGAGCGATTAACCGCCATCAACTACCATCAACTACCAACGAGAAGACACCTATCAGAAGTCAACCAATCATGAAAAGGTGCCTATCCATTGTGGATGAGATTAAAGCTTCTCAACCAATCACAATGAAGAGATATAATCTTTCACCAATGGACACAACTCTTCGTATGGATAGATGCAACCCTTCGAACTCTATAAATAGGGCTCCAATCCTCACCAAATTCGTGGAATGGAGTGTAGAGAGTGTGGGATGGTGTATAGCGCATAGTGTGTGCGTGGATAGAGAGAAAAAATATTTAGTTTTTACTACGTTCATAAGTGTTAGCGAGAAAATGTTTAAGTGATTCAAATCCTTGTTTCGATCACTAGATTTCTCTACATATTCGAGCAATTATTGTATAAGTGTACTTGCAAATCACTTATCAACAAAAGTTTTCATTCTTCAACATTTGTTTATTCAATATTAAAAAAGAATAGCATCCTAGCGGAGGTTCTGTACTGGTCGAGACCGAATTCAAAGCAGACGTATGAATTGCGAAAATTGACAACTCCCATTAAAGAGTGGATACGGTTTGATCAACTTTAGCTTTCACTTATATACCTTACAACTTTGCTTTGCTTTCTACTTATACTTTCTGTTTCGAAGTTTATGATATGTCTATGTGTCATAATGCGTATTTCGTGTTAAATCTTTTATATTAATAAAGTTATATGCATTGGAGTTAACTTTAAGAGTAGTTTTGGGGTTAACGAGATTGTGTATAATCACTGGATCTGTGATTTTAACGCTGTTTAGTGAGCCAACATTTTTGGAATGGTAACTTGCTAAATGTGGCTATGTGAGAGCGACTCGTACTAAGCATAGTAATATTGTTGTCCAGGTTTATATAATTGTCTTAATTTGTTTGCACTAGATTTAGAAAAGTCATTTCATGTGTTGTTCTGTGGTGAATCATTGAACATTTGAGTTTCTAGAACCGATTATGTTAAATTGGTCTAGTGAATGTAATAATTTTGTTGAACTTGCATGTTTTCTTTGCTATACTTATTTCGTAGGAAAAATATATATATTTAGAATCTCTAGTCCTCTATACATATATCTATCCATTCTTCATTCTAATCCTCCCAATCAAAATCCAAAAATATTTTATTTTCTTTATTATGTTTTTCTTGTTGATATTTAATGCTAGTCCTTCCTTATGGGATCGATATCTTATAAAACTACATCGTAACTGTATACTTGCAGTGGTCACCATTTTTCTATTTAGATAAGCGATATTGACAACACCTGTTCGTATTTTGAACTTATATCTTATCTGTTGGAAAGTGGGAGACAAGGTTTTTGGCTTCATTATTAAATAAAAAATCCTAGGAGTTATTTAATTCGAAAACTTGCGAACCATCACTTTGCCTTACTCGAGGTATACTTTTTCACCATTCTTTCTTTGTGAATTTCACTCTCTTATTTGACTGTAATGCATGTAGTGTGGTTGATGGAGAAGCTTTGCCTGACTATCGACCCTCGCTTGGGCAAGATGCGATATCTTCCTTCCCATTATGGTCCTAGGGGGTTTGTCAGGAAGGATCACCATTCGTTGAGTAAAGAGGCTTGGATTGAGATTCTGGGACCTTATTGAGCTTCCAAGGTCCACTTGCTTAGCCCTTAGTTATAGATTCTATTTGTGGCTACAAACGTTCATGACTTTGGCGTATTGTTGATGGGCCTATTTTGCATTACCTCTTATTCCCCTTCAAGTCTGTGTAGGCAGTACGGGCACCAGCAACGAGTTCCAAGACTTCTATGTTCGACCCTTTTCCACGACTTTGGTCCTGACACACTCGACTCTAAACAGAGGCTTTGGGTGCGCGCTACAATTGTTACACTAGATTACAACACCCAACATACCACTAACACCGACGAGTTCTATGATGGGTGGCTAGGCGAGATCAAGAGTCTTCCAGATGCTGATCATCATCTTAGGGTATCTCACAAGTGGGAGAGGGATGAAGATGGTTTGGACCCCCTTCCTCACACTTCCAGGAAGCATGCTTGGTGGAGTGATTGGTACCCTTAGATCTATATCTATTTGCCACAAACTTTGACATTTGTTTTCTAAACTTTGTGTTTGGTTTGTTTTTGACATTATGAAACTTGTTGAGGTTTTCTGATTGAAAATTGTTATGTTTACTTATGATATTCTGCATGTATACATTCATATGTCATAAACATAAATCTTGTAACAACAATAACATTTCATTAATGGTTTTAACGAGGGTACAAATTTTCCAATGATTTGTATCCTGCCACCAGCTAGCCTAAAATAGGGTTTCTAACTCGCAATCCCTTTATTCCTCACAATGCCTTAATTTTTGACTGACTCACCCTTTTATGGGTTTTCAACTCAGTGGGCTCTTATTATTTTTAAGAAAGAAAGGTCCTAATTGTTGCCCAATTAGCTAAGTGCCAGCTGACGAACTGACTTTTTATATTTTCCCTCTTTTTCATGTACTACTTTTCCTTATTTATTTCTTATTGGCCCTAAACATAGTAGCGCTTGAGCTTGTCTTGGTTAATCAGGTTGATGAATTCATTCCCATCCATGTCCATGATCTTGGCTGCTCCTTTGCTTAAGATTTTCTTCACAACATAAGGACCTTCCCAGTTTGGAAGAAATTTCCCCCGAATATCCATATTTGATGCTCTCATCTGTTTCAAAACTAGATCACCCGCTTTCAAATGTTGGCTTCTGAGTTTGACCCTGTTAATGTATGCCCTAGCCATGCGTTGTTGATACATTTGCAAGTGGTCTAACACTTTCAATCTGATTCCTTACTCTCGCTTCCAGGGCTACTCGAAGGGATTTCACCTCCATTTCAACTGGTAGTATTGCTTCCATTCTATATACTAGCAAGAATGAGGTTTGATTGGTAGGAGTTTTGACGCTGGTTCTATATCCCCACACTAAGAATGGCAGTTTATCAGCCTAATCTCTGTAGGTGACAACCATTTTGCTCAAAATTTTCTTGATCGATTTATTGGTTGCCTCTACTGCCCCATTGGCTTATGGTCTATATGGCGATGATCGATTGTGTTTGATCCCATATTTCTCTATCATATCCAATGTAGCTCCTTGAAACTGAACCCCATTATCTGATATAATGTGAACTTGGGCGAAAATATTTTTTCTATGAACTTGGGCATATTCTTAAAGGTGATATTGGTGTAAGATTCGGCCTCTACCCATTTTGAAAAGTAGTCGACTGCTACTATAATAAAACAATGTCCATTAAATGAACTTGGTCGAATTTCACCGATAATGTCTATGCCCCACGTTGAGAATGGCCAAGGAGTAGATAAGCTATGAAGCTCCGATGGGGACAAGTGGCTAATATCCCTGTAAATCTAGAATTCGTGATACTTTCTTACTTCAGCCAGGCAATCCGAGACCTTGGTATTGGATTTTCTTAGCAAGTGCCAAACCGTTCATATGTGGTCCACAATCTCCCGCATGTGTCCGCCAAATGACCATCAACGCCTCCTTTTTAGTGAGACATCTTAGTAGTAATCCTTTGGATGTGCGTTTGAACAAATCCCCATTGACTAATTTGAATTGTATCGCCAACCGTCACAAAGAAGTTCGTTTTGAGTCTGTTGCTCCCTCTGGATATTCTTAGGTTCTCAAAAAATTTTTTATGTCCAAGATTTAACTACCGGTGATTTGTTCATTCTTAGTTTCCACTAGGTGACAATAGAAAGGTTCTTTGGCTGTTTGAAGAACCACTGGTTTTATTGGTTGAGCTGGGGGGCCTTCCCACATTGATGCTAGTGTAGTAAGTGCATCAGCCATTTGGTTTTCATCTCTGGGTACATGTTGGAAAGTAATATTCTTGAACCTTTGGGAGGCCTTCCAGACTACTTCCACATATGGCCAAAGTGATTCTTCTTCAATTTCCCAATCTTTAGTGACTTATCTGATAACCAAAGTAGAGTCTCCTACTAACGAAACTTCTTTCACCAGCACTTTCTTAAGCGCTTCTAATGCAAATAGACATGCTTCATATTCTGCACCGTTATTTATTACTATTCTAACCTCTTTGATAAGGGTATGACTTCATTTTGTGGGGTTATCAAGACAACTCATAAGCTAGCCCCATTTCTATTCATGGCCCCATCAAAGAACATCTTCCATTCTGTTCAGCTCTCTTCAATTAGTGCTAACTGTTCATCTAGGAATTCAAGATTCTCGACGTAATTAGTTTCCAATGGTTAATTGGTAAAAAATTCTACAACTGCTCATCCCTTGATCACTTTCTTAGTTACGCACTCGATGTTGAATTCTGATAAGAGTTGTAACCACCTTGAGAGTTTCCTAGCTAAGGTTGGTGACTGACACAGGTATTTCAATGGGTTTATTTTGGCTATGGCTTGAATCCTATAAAATTGGAAGTAGTGGCGTAGCTTCCTTGTTAGCCAAACCATTGTTGTACAAATCTTTTCTACCAGAGCGTAGCGAGACTCATATTTGAGCAATTTCTTGCTTAGGTAGTAGATTGCATGCTCGCTCCTGTCTTCATGCTTTTGTACCAGCATTGCCCCTACTGATGTTTCCTCAATGGCTAAGTATAGGATCAGGGGTTTTCCAAGTTTTGGTGGGTGGAGGATGGGTGGGTTTATTAGGTATTGTTTGATTTTATCAAAGGTAATTTGATATTGATCGATCTAAATAACCGGTTGGTCCTTTCTTAAGATTTTGAATATCAGTTCGCAGATTGTTGTGAACCTTGCAATGAATCTGCTGACATATTGTAGAGACCCCAGAAATGAGCAAATTTCTTTCTCCTTTTTTGGTGGAGGCATTTCCCTGATGGTGCAACTTTTATCAAGGTCCATTTCAATTCCTTTCTGGCTAACTATATGGCCTAGAAATTTCCCAAAAGTTACTCCGAATACACACTTCTTCGAGTTCAGAAGTAGGTTGTATTTCTCAATTCTGGTGAGGAATTTATCCAAGATAGCTGGGTGCCCTTCTCTAGTGTGTGACTTGACAAGCATATCATTAATGTAGACTTTGACTTTTTTGTGTATCATGCCATGAAGAAGGGTTATGACGGCTCACTGATATGTTACTCCAACGTTTTTCAATCCACATGGCTTCACTTTGTAACAGTATACGCCCTATTCTATGATGAGGGTCATCTTGATTTTATCAATAATGGCCATTAAGATCTGATTGTATCCTGAGAAATCATCCATGAAGGAGTACATGGCTGCCCTAGCAGCGCTATCAACCAAGACATCTATGTGGGGTAGGGGGAAGTTATCCTTTAGGGAGGCTTCGTTTAGGTCCCTAAAATCTATGTAGACTTTAAGCTTGCCATCCTTCTTTGCCACTAGGACGATGTTGGCTAGCCATGTCAAGTATTCAAACACTTCCAAAAATTTGGCCTAGATATACTTGGCTAGTTCCGCCTTGACTTTTTCTGCCCATTCAGGTCTTAAGCGACACAACTTCTATTTTACTAGTCTGATTCGAGGGTCTGTTAGGATATGGTGTTCAGCGATCTGTCTGTCCACCCCTAGCATGTCATCGTATGACCAAGCGAAGGCTACCACATGACGTCTAAGTACATATGTAATCTCTCTTTTTTCATCAAGGTCAAATCATTGGAAATTGTCACCATTTTTTGCGAATTGTTTGTACCCAAGTTAATTTCATTATATGGCGTGTCATGTATGTTAAAGACATTATGCGTATGATCATATGAATGCATGGTGCCATCTAGCAGAACATCAAACAAGTAAGTAAAGTTATCATATTTCATTGAACTGGCCTCATAGGCAAAATTGTCAAAAACATCTGAAATGTTCAAGAATACATCATAATTATTGTCATCCTCCACATGAGGAGGGTCTTCAGTCATTGGGGTGGTGGTGTCAGGAATGGCTTCATCCTCCAAAGTTGTTTGAGCAAGCTTTTTTATCAAGAGCTTGATAGTGTTGGATATAGCTTGATTTCTAGCATCGCCTTTCTTCAATAGCTTGCCAATGGCCTTTGTGAAAGTTGCAACTGCATCCTCCAATGTTTGCCCCCTCTCGGGGTTGGGGTAGCTTGTTCTCCGCTGCAGTAACCTCCATGGCATGAATTGGCTCTTCTCCATGTGATAAGGGCTCCTCGATTTACTGAATCAGTTTACCAATCGTGAAGTCAAACACATCATTGAAAATTTCAAGCCCTTTGACTTCTTCTCCATTCAGGATTGATGGTTCAAGCTCCCATAGATACGCCTTACTCCCCTCAGCTTCACAAATGCTCACCATATTGCAGAACATGGGCTTCTTGTGATTGTACATTTTCTGGTTTGGGGTAAATCCCAAACCTAGCCCAGGCATGACTAGAACGAGGTTAATGGCTCTGATGATCGCCTGATGGTGTTTTCCCAAACCTCTTCCCAAGATGAAACCCTATTTCTTCATCTCAGCTTACAGAATTTCGGGGAAAAAATGATACCCCTTTGCAGTCCTGCGCTCCTTCTTCTGTCCTTCAGTGGCCATTGCCACCCTTCGCCCTTGTGTTGCTCTCTCCTCAAAAGCTACAGCCACCATAACTGATTCCTCATCCACCTCAATTGTTATTAATTATCCATTATGAATGAGCTTTATCTTCTGGTGCAAGGCGGATGGGACTGCCCCCAGCGCATGGATCCAAGGCCTGCTTAATAGCAGTGAATATGTTACTGGAATATCCAATATAGTGAATTATACTTTGAAGGTCACCCCTCCTACAATGACCTCCACCTCAAAGACTCCGATCACCCCTCTCTTAGAATCGTCATATGCCTTAATCATAGTATTGGACTTAGTGAGCATATCTTCTTGCAGTCCTAAATGAGGTAGGACTTTGAGCGGGTATAAGTTTAACGCTAACCCATCAATTTCCATCAATTTCCTTACTAATCCCATCCTATGCTTCTATGATTTTTCAAGCAACTTCCAAATGCTGAATTTTGCTTGAATCCCCTTCAGATGGTTTATCAAGGGGTCAATGTCTAGCTCATCCTCATCTACCTTCGAAGGAAGCGGTGGTTCAGGTTGCTCCCTAGCAACCTCATCGTGAGTCGAATTGTTCAGCTTCACGGCCTCTTCCCTTTAGAAGACCCTTCCACTTCGGGTGACTCTTAACACCCCATCCTCGATCACCCTTGTTTCAATTAGAGTCACCCAGGAGTACTAGTCATAAACATCATTAGATTGGGTCCGTGCCCCTTTCAGTTGATACGCATCCAGATTTATAGGCCTCTTTCCATAGACAATAGTTTCTCCTTCGATCGAGGTTCCTTCATCGGTCTTTCACTTCCTCTTGGATTTGAGTACATAGGCATCTAGATCAATTTGTGCCTTTACTGGGGTTTTTTCAAAGTGAACCTCTCCCATATCTCTTTGGGGCTGTGCTGAAAACACTTCTGCCAGAGGATCCTCTTCCATGCCTTCCCCTTCATCAGCCATTGTATTTACTCCTAGGTTGAATCGTTATAGCATTGCTAGTACAGAATTGGCGACTATCCCTGACCCTATCGCAAGGACATTGCGATGTCTGATGGTTATTTCCCTGTCAAGATGTTGAGCATGATATGATAGCTCTTCAAAATCGGGGATTATCTACCTCGATAGGTGTAGTGGTACTAGTCGCTTAATCCTTCTATTATTAACCGAACACCAGCTTATTCGGTTGGTCTGGTAGTCATTACAATGTAAATGAACATCCACCTCTTTATATAGTTCGTGATCGGCTCGCCCTCTCTTTATTTGCAAGTGATTAGGTCTCGCATGCTTTGATTTGGCAGCTCCAGGAATGCCAATTCTAACAAGAATTCTGCAGTAATATAGTTCCAGGAGCTCTTTGTTTGTTTTGACCGCATGTCATACCGTTGACTCACCACTCTTGTAAGCAAGCACGGAAACAATGTTGCTATCATATTCAATGACAGGCTTTGTGCTCGGAACAAGGTATAGAATTTTAATAGATGAGAAGATGACTCCTCATTCCCATCAAATACAGACATTCCAGCCAAATTGAAACTGGCCCTCGGGACCGCCTCCCTTTCTTCATCATCATGATTACTCGAATATAACTTTAGAATCTCCATCACATTGCCCAAGTCCATACCTGATCCGATCACCATCACATGCTGGTCTCCCTTGTTGGTAGATGCTTCTCCTAACAGCTCCCTCCCTACACGAAGCGACGTAGGTTTCTGATCGGTAAATACCGACAAACCAGCAAGGTTGACCTCAGAAGCTTTAATCTTACCTCCGCTCCCTCACGGCCTGATTCCTTCTCCAACATTCTCAACACATGCTCAGGATCCCTTCCTCTTCTGACTACCATCACGAACTCCCCAAAGCCATTAGAAATGTATCTCAGCACCTTCTCCTCCCTTGTACCGGAGTTAATCATCCTAATGTTAGCCTCAAAATTCGGTAGATGGTTGGTCTTAGTGCTCGGTTTAACCGTAGGCTCATGAATGATTTTTTCATCCACCAGCTCTTGGATAGCTTTCAGTAGTTATTTATAATTGTTCGTGCGGTGCCCCACAGCTACATTACAGTAATTATTTTTATCTTCAATCTTGGGAGGGACATGCTTTTTCAGGATCTCCATCTGTTTGAGATCTCGTAATTTGGTGAATAAGAACCCACGATTAGTTGTGTATGGGGAGATGCCATGATACTCCTCTTTTGGTTACCTAACAGTTGCTACCTTCTCCTCTTGAACTAGTTGCATCCCTAGTCATTTCGCTTTCACTTGCACAGGATTGGACTCATTCTTCTTTCACCTAGGTTTAGCAGCCTGTTATCTCGATGCCTTCTCCATAGCATCATAATGCTTTATCTTTTTGGCTCAAACAAATACCTCCTGGTAACTATGGAAGGTTTCAGACCCAAGTCTTTTCTGATAAGATGGAAGTGCACCATCCAAGAGCTTCATGATCATTTCTGACAAGGTCAGGTGAGACTGTAATTTGACTTGTGTAGCCATCCACCTCTCGAAGTACGGCTTGAAACTTTCCCCCTGCTTTTGCCTTACGGCCTCCAAGTTCTGCATTGTTGTAACCATCAAAGTGTTGAAGCCATAATGGTCCACCATTGCTTGGAACAGACATCCCCTGTCATAAGCTATATCCATCGGGAGGTAACTTAACCACTCGTTCATAGGCCTCCCCACTGTAATAATGAACAGCTTGGCTATCATGCCGTTGCTTATCCTCAAGGCCCTCATTACATTCTGATATTGTGCAAGATGTGCACGAGGGTTTATGGTGCCTGTGTATTTCTCGAACTGGGGTATAGTAAAAGTTTGAGGCAAAGTGTCATTGTCTCTAGCTATTGACTGTGTCAGAATTGCATCCATTTACCTATGTGCAATATGCCCACCATGGGTAGCTAATAACTATTGCTATAGTTTAGTCATTCCTAGTTGCTAGAGGATATTGTTCTGGGTTCCTAAGAAACCACCATATTGCATCCCTGGTTGTATTATCCCTAACCCTAGAACATCTGAGAAGGTGCAACCCAGCTTAACACCGTAGGTTGAGCTATTCCTTGAACAAATGAGATTTAATTTAAGGAGGGCCTGATTTCTAGCAGCCCCACCACTCTAGGCCCAAATGAAGTTTGTCCTGGATGCCCTGGGAGGAACTAGCCACCAACTTGTGGTTGAGAAGTGAACTCATAAATTGTTTGGCCAACCTACGATTGACCCTGCCCCAATCCGAACTAATAGAAAGTAGGGGTGACTACACCGAAACTCAGAAATACTATAGCAAAAGAGGATGGTCCCCTTGGTAGAACCGTGCCACTAACGTTCAAGTTAAGCACCTCATCATTTGCCCTTTCCTCGAGGCTTCCCTGTCTTGGTGTGATGGTTGATGATCAATGCAAACTAGTCACTATTAGCGAAAGCATTCATTGTTGTAGCAATCTCAGCACTCATCAATGATTGGTTCACCTGTGGGTTCCATATTACCCGAAGTGCTTGCTATTCCTCCTCGTTCTCTTCCTGTAGATTAGCCATGCTACCAAAACCGAGTGAAGTATGTTATTCCGAATCTGAACCTGAGTTTTCACTAAAATCTGTGTACGGGACTCCTTCTAGAGTAGTTGTGATCGGAGAAATGCAGATTAAACGGTGAGAAGATCTATTCCAAGTCTTTTGATGGACATGCTTTATCCTGGCTAAAGTACGCAGGCACATTGTTAGATCTATGATACATGTTGGATGCTTGAGGTGTTAATGTTATGGCTGCGTTCACAAAGGGTTAATGTGCCATGATGCGAAATGAGAATTAAGCAAAGATAAAAGAGAAATGTTAGTTATTAGATGAGTGAATGAAATTCATCCATTAGGGGCGGAGTTGAGATTTGTATGCTATCGGTGGGAAATCATGATAAGAATGATGCTATGAAGTAATAAAATTACCCGTGTGGTAATAATTAACTCGGGATTTGTACTTTGACTAAACCCCATTAAAATGTTTAAATATTTTCTTGGTAAGCAATGTGTCATAACCTAATGAAAAGTAGTCAAAAAATGCATGAAAACAACAACCATATGTAGCACTTAGATGAATGTTTTGGTTCTTTTTCCCCATTAGGGAAAGGTGTTGGATGTTAGTGGAAATCATTATAAAAGTTATGTGGTGATGCATAGATCGTAGCCCTTCGCGGCCGGGTATTTCAGGTGAGTGGTAAGCTGGAATGGTGGTAAGGTTTTTGAAGTAAGTTTTCCCCGTGTGGGCCTAGGTTAGGATATCAATAGGGATATCTCTTAATGTGGGGAAGTATGGTTTGCGTTCATGTTTGCATCTTGTAGGCTTTTGGTATGTATAATTACCCTGGAAGGGCTATGAAATAGGACACCAAATGGGCGTTGAATAAGGTTTTGGTATATCTACTCTATACAGGTTCAAGAATCAGACATCATGTGGATGTCACACTATAATGGGGTAAATGATGCTGCATGATTCTACTTAGTTTCATGCTATCCTAGGGTGATACGATCTCGAGTGTCGATTATATCCTAAATGTGATGAGAACAATTATAGTTTGTAATGCTTCAATGAGTGTGTGCGTTCAAGTGTCTGCATTAAGATTTGTGGTTAGCATGGCATATTTGTACAATGCATGGTGAATCGAAAGAAGTAAACACGTAGCACATTTCAATCAACATTCAAACTTCCAACCATAGAACTCTCGCCCGTAGGGTTTTTGGCTAGTCTCTATCCTAAGTTTTGTTCATCTTAGTACCACGAGGATACTAAGGAGCGCTCCTGCAAGAAAATACAATGCATGTTCGTTTATTGGGTGACACCCTAGGGAAAATGCCTATGGCTTATTTACATGAGGTTCATAAATGGGTTGCTGATGTAGAAGGTTCTTGTTATACTAAAATACACTCCAAGCCTCTCCCCAAATAGGTTCTAACGAGGGAGGTACATGCGATATGGCAACAAGTGCTCCAACCGCTCAAGTACTATCTTTTCTTAGGGAGGTAGATTACAAGAGAAGGCTTCGTGGTAATAGAGTACCTTAATCTTACAGGCTAATCCCCTCTATTAAAATGCATTATTAGGAATATGTCATAATTAAGAAAATATAGAATAATGTGATCAATAATTTTTTACACTTATCCAAAATCTAAAAATTAAAAAAAAGTTTTAAAAAAATCCCCAGCGGAGTCACCACTGTGAGCGGAAGACATGGAGCAATGGGCCGAGAGCGTGTAAAATGAGAGGCATGGTACATCAGGGCGTTTAAGTGAAAATAAATTCGTACCAGGTCATGGACCTTGAAAACATTTGATTGAGAAAGCGAAAACATTTTAGATTGGATAAACCCGAATCCACTGTCTCTTAGTGTGGAGTCGCCATCTGGATTAGCTCTTTCTAGGAATTAGAGTCCTGTGAGGCTTAACGTTCGGGGACGGGCCACTAAGACACAGAGATTCGGGTTCAGTATAAGTTACTTATTTCTTATTGGATCACATTATATTACATCTATAGAAAACCGTGTTTCTTAATTATGCATATTCGTATAATGCCATTTTTTAGTTTATAAATCATGATTCCCATATATTTGGAAAAATGATAAATTCATTCATAAAGCAATAAAAAAATGCGAAAAAGTAAAGATTAAAAAAAAACCTCAGGGGATGAAACCGCTGGCTTAATCTATTAATTACATTTCCCAATAAAATAAGTAAAGTTGCAATATGAGAAGGGAAATTAAAATCCTAATCATACATCTAGCCTAATCTACCTGTAGCCACAAAGGTTAGCACAAAGTATATTACAACATATTGCACATATGTTCGATTTTAGCTTTAGCGAGGCCCGTGTGGCCTATTGAAAAAATCATGTTAATGGATTTTTTATTTGAAATAAAATGATTCATTTTATTAGCACATTGGTTGCTCATTTTAATTAATGAAATTGCTCAGGAATATATTTTTTATTCCCTTCGTGGGGTTATTCTAGCATGTATCTCCATTAACAAAGAAATTACAAATGAAGAAGGAAAATTACAACATTTAGAATAAAATAGAATAATAAAAATCTTAGGTCCGTAGATGAAATCAGAACAAGAAGTAGTAGACAAGGAACACGGAATTAGCAGTATTAGGAACTCAGAGGCTTACCTTTACAGAGCAAACCCACTTCGAAAATATCCGCTTGACCTTAGGAAGTAGTCCTCGTCGTATTTTAGTTTTTGTTGTTGAAAACGTGGTGTAAATCTCAAAAATACTTGCTTAATTCTCGAAAGTGGTTGCAGTTCTAAAAGCTATATTTTTCTCTGAAAATTTCTAGTCCAGAATATAGAAAATTCCAGAGTATTTATAGGAAAAATCCTGCCAATCCAAAAAAAGCAACAAATTCCGGCAAGCTTGTCAAAATTCTAGCAAGGCTCGCCAGACTTTTAGCGAGATCAGTCCTCAATTCCGGTATTCTACGATTTTTCATATTTTTTTGTACTTTTTTTGCGTATTTTTTTACATTTTTTGTATTTTAATTAATTTTTTGAACTAAAAAGAAAATTTAATTAATTTTATTAAAAGTATTTTTAAATTTAGAGACGAGGAACACTCCCATTTGAAGACGTCCAGATAGTGAAGAATTGTGTGATTCAAGGATAAAATCCTGAAAAGTCATCATCATCGAACGCGTGAGCTGGTAAAAAATCATGTGCTCGCAGCTACCCCTCGTGTGATCACTGCTAGTTAAATAGTAGTATGATCACACAAAAAGAGTGAAGGGTTGGAGAAAATACCTGATCGGTGCGGTTGGTGACTTCTTTGCCCTCGATCGGTGATGACATGGGTCTTCCATTCGGACGATGTGTCTTAATTGGGTCATCTGTTTCTTTCTTCGAAGTCCCTTGATGTTTAATACCCCGTGTGGGCAGGTCCGGTGTGATTATTATGTGCCCCTTGTGGGTTGACCTCTAGTTGGATTCGCTCGTTGGAATTGCCAGAGTAAGTTTCCTGAATCTATTTCATAGGCTTACTGAACTAGATTCCAGTTTCTTTCTTTGGTTATGTTTCCTAAGTAGGATATTGACTTGTTTCCTGTGAAAAATCAGAGAAAATATAATGTAAATACATTTTATTGAGTGGATGACATGGAGCAATGGGTAGAGCGCGCAAAATGAGAGGCACGGTCCACCGGGGTTTTTAAGTGAAAATAAATTCGTACCGGGTCGTGGACCTGGAAAAAGTTTGATTGAGAAAGCGAAAATATTTTAGATTAGACAAACCCGAATCCACTGTCTCTTAGTGTGGAGTCACAACCTGGATTAGCTCTTTCTAGGAATTAGATTCCTGTGAGGCTTAACGTCCGGGGGATGGCCCACTAAGACGTAGAGATTCGGGTTCGTGATAAGTTTCCTATTTCTTATTGGATCACATTATATTACATCTATAGAAAATCACATTTCTTAATTGTGCATATTCGTACTTATGTCATTTTCGAGTTTATAATTCATGATTCACATATATTTGGAAAAATGATAAATCCATCCATAAAGTAGTAAATAAATGCGGAGAAGTAAAGATTAAAAATTACAAAACCTCGGGGGATGCAACCGCCTGCCTAATCTATTAATTACATTTCTCAAGAAAATAAGTAAAGTTACGATACCTGAAGGAAAATTAAAATCCTAATCATAAATCTAACCTAAGCTACTTGCATCCACAAAGGACATGGTATATTACAACATATTTCACATATGTTCGATTTTGGCTTTACTGAGGCCCGTGTGGCCTATTGAAAAAATCACGGTAATGGATTTGTTATTTGAAATAAAATGATTCATTTTATTAACACGTTGGTTGCTCGTTTTAATTAATAAAATTGCTTGTATGGTAAAATAGTGAGGACTGTTATCCAGGAATATATTTTTATTCCCTTTGTGGGGGGTATTCTAGCATGTATCTCCATTCACAAAGAAATTACAGATGAAAAAGGAAAATTACAACATTTAGAATAAAATAGAATAATAAAAATACTAGGTTGACAGATGAAATCAGAAGAAGTAGTAGATAAGAAACACGGAATCAGCAGTTCTAAGAATTCAGAGGCATACCCTTACGAAGCGAATCCACTTCCAAAATATCCACTCGACCCTAGGAAGTAGTCCTCATCATCTATTAGTTTTTGTTGTTGAAAAAGTGGTGTAACTCCTGAAAATACTTGCTTAATTCCCGAAATTGGTTGCAGTTCTAAAAGCTATATTTTTCTTTGAAAATTTCCGGTTGTAGAAAATTCCTGAGTGGTTATATGAAAAATCTCGCCAATCCAAAAAAAGCAACAAATTCCGATGAGTTCATCGGAATTCTAGCGAGGCTCGCTAGAAGTTCTGGCGAGCCTCACCAGAAATGGCGAGGCAGCCTCGCCACAACTTCTGGCGAGGCTCGCTAGAAGTTTTGGCGAGCCTCGCCAGACTTCTGGCAAGGTCAGTCCTCAATCCCAGTTTTCTGCAATTTTTCATGTTTTTTGTACTTTTTTTTGTGTATTTTTATATTTTGTGATTTTTAATTATGTTTTTGAACTAAAAAGAAAAATTAATTAATTTTATTAAAAGTCCTTTTAAATTTAGAGACGAGGAACACTCCCATTTGAAGGCGTTTGGATAATCGAGAATTGTGTGATTCAAGGATAAAATCCCGAAAAGCCATCATCTTTGAACGTGCGAGCTGGTACAAAATTCCATGCTTACAGCGAGTGGTTGCATCCCCTGAGGTTTTGTAATCTTAATCTTTACTTTTTCGCATTTATTTATCGCTTTATGTATGGATTTATTACTTTCCACATGCGAGTTAAATCATACATTACAAATTAAAAAACAACTTAAGTAAGTTTGAATATGCATATTTAAGAAATACGATATTTTTGTAGATGTTATATAATGTGATCCAAAAAGAAGTAAGCAACTTATCCTGAACCCGAATCCATGTGTCTTAGTGGGCCGTCCCTCGGATGTTAAGCCTCACAAGACTCTAATTCCTGGAAGAGCTAATCCAGGAGGTGACTCCATGCTAAGAGACAGCAGATTCGGGTTTTGACCGATCTAAAATGTTTTTGCTTTCTCTTTCAAACCTTCTGGGTCCTTGACCCGGAATCTTATTTCTACAAAAACACCCTGGTGGACCGTGCCTCTCATTCAACTCTCTCTCGGCCTATCACACTCCTTGTCATCCGCGTGGCGACTCTGCTAGGGATTCTTCTTAAACTTTCTTTCAAAAGTTTTAGATTTTGGATAATTGCCTAGAATTATTGATCACATTATTCTGTATTTTTTTAATTATGACATATTCCTAATAACGCATTGCAATAAAGGGGATTAGCCTTTAAGTTTAAGGTACCCTATTACCGCAAAGCTTTCTCTTATACTAATTTGCCTCATTGAGAAAAGATTGTACTTGAGCGAGTGGAGCACTTGTTGCCAAATCGCATGTACCTCCCTCGTTAGAACCCATTTGGGGAGAGTCTTGGAGTGTATTTTAGTGTAACAAGAACCTTCTATATTAGTAACCCATTTACAAGCCTCATGAAAATAAGCCAAAGGCATTTTCCTTAGGGTGTTACCCAACAAAAGATCATGCATTATATTTTCTTGCAGGTACGCTCCTTAGTATCCTCGTGATACTAAGATGAACCAAACTTAGGGAAGATACTAGCTAAAAACACTATGCGTGGGAGTTGTATGGTTAGAAATTGGATGTTGCATACTATGTGCTACGTGTTTACTATTTTCGATTCATCATGCATTGTACAAATGTGCCATGCTACCCACTAATCTTAATGCCGACACTTGAATGCACACACTCATGATATTAAAATAAATTAAAACAGACATATCATGTTCTCATCATCATGATGCCTATTAGGTATCACTCACACTTTGGATTAGTTAACACTTGAGATCGTGTCACCATAGGACATCATGAAGCCACTTAGAATCATGAAACATCATTTGCCCCTTTTTAGCGAGATGTTCACTTGACATCCGGCTCTTAGCCCATACGGGGCAAACATACCCTCATTTTCTTGGGATGTCCACTCGACATTTAACCCTAAACCCGTACAGGGCGAACATACCTTTATAGCTAATTTAGTACGCGGTGTCCACTTGACATCCGACACTTAGCCCACACGGGGATAATAACATGTCCCAAAAATTACCTACAAGATGTCCACTCGACATCCAATTCATAGCCCACACGGGGCAATCACACATACCACATAGCCCAAACAGGGCGAATACCTACACAAGCTATTTTTCCCACATCACGTGATGTCCCTGCTGACATTCGAACCTAAGCCCACATGGGGAAAACTCTTTTTGAAAGTCTTACCTTACCAATTCTCAAGGGTGTATGCTTAATACCCAAACCATTTGCCCCCATGGGGCAATGATTCATGCATCACTGCATACCCTCAAAAAGTGATGACCACACCAGCATCCGAATCTCTACCCTAATTGGGAAAAATAACCAAATCATTCATACGGTAGTTATTTTCATTTCATCAGGGTATGTCGCGTTGCTTACCCAAAATCGATTTGACCTCCTCATTCCATCTAGTCACAATACGAAATCTCAAAATATTGACCTATTACCACACTGACAATTTGGTCACCTCATATACACCACTCATATTACGATGTCGCACGAACATCGCACAAATCTCAAATCCAACCCCAAGGGTTGGATTTTCATTTTCACCTACTTTCATTTTATCTAATGGCTAACCTATTTTGTTTTAAATAGATCAATAATGACATTATTTACTTCACATCATGGCATGCTAACCCCTTGTGAATGCAACCATAACGTTAAATCTCACACATTTTCCACATCATGAATCATGTCACAAATCTTACATGCATGGTCTGATATTCTACTTGTGTATCCAAGCTTGGAAGAGGACTGCTCACCTCTCGCATTTCTCTAATCATGGCCAATCGAAAGGGGTTCCATTCACTGACTCAAGTGAGGAATTGGGTTCAGATTCAGATTCAGTTCAACATGCATCTTTCAGTTTTGATAGGAAGGTTGGTCTACGAGATGAAGTTGTGGGGGAGGATCACCCCTTTCTTATGGGACAAGATTCTCAGTAGACACATCAATCATCGGTGAGCACCGAGATTGCAGCTGCTCTGAATGCCTTCGTAAATAGCGACCAACTGGCATTGCTTATCTGTCACCACGTCAGGAGGGTTCATGATGTGGTGTCCAACCCGAAGGCCACCCTTAACTTCGACGTTCTAAATAGTCAGCTTAGAACAGGAGGACCTTCTACCTCACAAATGGTACACCCAACTCCCACTACCTTATACCAGTTCGAGGTGGGATAAAATTAGCCTGGTTAGCCAATGTTCACACCAGGACCTTTTTGTCAAGGAGTAGCCCAACAATCTATTCATAATTGGAGCACACCATTTGCCTCACAATTTCAGGCTACCCCTCAGTTGCCTAATTTTGCGGCATTTCCCCTGGGGCAATATGGCTTTTATCCAATCATTGGGAACATTATCTTCCAACAACTAGGCATGGCGGAATTGAGGCAACAGTTCTTGGCTACTCACAATGGTCATCTAATGAACACATACCCTGCACAGCCGACAGTTAGGGAGGAAGATAGCTTGCCACCAAACTTTGCAATACCGCAGTTTGAAAAGTATGTGGGATCTGGAGACCTGCATTCTCATTTAATGCATTACCAAATAGTGATGAGGCATTAAGGGTCAGCGAACAAATGATGGCTAAGCTCTTCGTCATCACCTTGGTCCACCCAGTTAATGAATGGTACAACCACCTTCCACTAGATGTAGCCACTGATTGGAATAGTCTTACTCAGGCTATGATGGGGAATTATGGTTAAACACTCAAATGGAAACCACAATGCAAAATCTGGAGGCTATAAGGTAATAACATGGTGAGATTTTCAAATCTTACTATGGGCGTTGGATGGTCACATAGGTCAGGCTTCAGGCTCGCTTAACTCTACTGGAGATGATAACCAAGCTTCTGGATGGCGCACTACCATCATACAGAAACAAGTTTGGATCATATATCTTTTCAAGCTATTAAGAATTGTTTGAGAAGGCGGATAGGATGGAGCACTTCGAATCCATGGATAAACTTGCCAAAGGGTGCTAATACGAGAAGATGATTGTGAGATGATAATGATGTAATAAATTAGCTTGTAGCAACTATGCCTATGAGGCTATTGAACTTTTTTTTTTTGAATAAATTGAACTTTGTTTACTTGCTTAATATTCTATTGATTTACATCACTCATTGTCATAAACATATACATAATGTTTTTAGCACATGTGACAAATCATGTCATGAAATTAATTTGGGTATAAATGGATCCCCTACAGTAAATTCAAATGATTTGACTCTTGAGGGAAAGTGAGAGACAAACACATGTACTTAGACAGCGCTTGATAACATTTGCTTCATCCTATAAAGATGTAAGATTGACAGAGAGATCTCCGAGCATGAAACACCCACTGACTATTAAGTCAATCAAGCAAGAGTCAAAATGATCAAAGCTAGAATAAGGACAAAATGTTAACGAAGAAAATTGAAGTCAAACAACGGGTACAATGTCAAAGACAAAAAGAAGGGGTCAGACCATTGAGCACATCAATAACTCCATCGCACGGCTCACCACCATTTATGGGGTAACCATTACACCATTGAAGGAATATCATTGAACATAAACTATTCACCCTTGATGGAATCAAGCTATAGGATCTGATCCTTGGTATACAACCTATTATCGGAGAATAATTGAATTCATAAGGAAATGTTGATGATCAAACACCAACCAATCGATCAGAAACACTGAACAAAACAAGAATCAAAGTCATGGATATGGACAACAACCAATCCATCAGTCAAGTCAAACATGACTGGCACAATTTCTATCACGCATAGGTGAAAGAAATAAATCGGTAAAAAGTAGTACCAATAAAAAAATAAATTTGTAATTAGCCTCTCAATTAGCACTCTGCTAGTGAGCAAAAATTAGGGTCTATTTTCAAAATAGAAAAAGAATAGTCCATTGAGTTGAAAACCCGAAAAGGGTGGCTCAAGCAAAACTTAGGACATTGAGAGAAATGCAAACACATTGGTTAGAAAACCTGAAAGGGCTAATTGATGGCAAGAGTAAAATCATTTATACCTAAGTTAAGTTCATCAATGAATTGTCATTTTTGCTGAATCTTTATGCATATGCTTATCTTGATTGCTTGCATGCCAATGCTAGAATATCGCAAGTAAACATCCAAAAAGATGAAAAAATGAAAAATAGAATAAAAATGAAAGAAAGAGAAAAATGAGTATGCTAGATTGAAAACCTGAAAGGGCGGTCCAGGAAAAAATTAAGACAAGGTTCGATAAATTGAAAACCCGTAAGGGCGGTCTATGTAGAAATTAGAACCAAGAAAATATCGAATTTATCATCTATCTCTTCCAAAACTTAGGACAAATATCTTCTGATCTTCACAACCATCAAGCGAAAGGGCTTCCAAACTATCAAAGTGAGCATTGCCAACACTATGCGGAATCAACGACTCATCCAGATCCTCTTCAAACTAGATCTAAGCATTGAACTCGAATCTGAGTCAACGAACCCATGGTCATCACTCTAAACGAGTCATCGACGGAATCCCTAACAAGAATAATCCTAGGGGCACCCATGCACCAGTACAAGAGAAGGCTCTTCAATAAATGAAGCCCACAACACCTACAACAGATGAACATACATCATATGATAAATATTGTCCATGCATAAAATCATGCATACATTATATTCGCATCACGTCATTTACAGGTAAAATATGATGCCAAACCGAGGTAACGCCATCCCAATAAACAAGAAACTCCACCTCCACTTGAGGAATCTACAAACATTAAGAAGGATGATGGCTCACTCAAGCCTAAAGCCAATTCAAGCCTCCTAAAATAATGGGGCGGTCTTTGGGACATCCCCAAATTTTCATTAAACTCATTTATCCATCATGTTTTAATTTTTGATTAAAGGAGCAAAAATTTTTGCTTCACATAAACTCAATCAAATAATTAAAACATTGATAAGTGTATAATTACACTTATTATCATGACATTTTCAATTATAAAATGATTTGGTTTTGTTTCATTTTATACTTCATATAAAAAATTTCACGTGGCATGTAGTTGTTTTTTATAAAAATGAAGAAACTAGGTGAATCTGGGATGTAAAATGATCAAAGGTAGAATTCTATATAAAAAGAGTGAAAAAGGTGAAAAAAGATGTGTGGAATACAAGGATTTGGCTTAGGATCAGAGTTGTCAAAGATTGGAAAAATTGCAAAGAAGAAACATGAGGAAAAATACATGTCACGATTGTGACACCCATTCGCGGTTATGACTTGTTACTCTTCATAAGCAGAAAGTTACAAATCATTATTCACGATCGCAACATGTGATTCGCAGTCGTGACTTGTGATGGTTATTGGTTATCTCTTTTCAACTACCAACCGCTAGATAATAAAGATCAACCACCATCAACTGCCAACCGAAAAGACACCTTTCGAAAGTCAACCAATCTTGAAAATGTGCCTTTCCATTGTGGATGAGGATGAATCTTTGTATCCAATCATATTGAAGTGATGCTACCCTTCGCCAATGGACACGACTCTTCGTTTGGATAGACGCAACCCTTCACACTCTATAAATAGGGTTCAAATTACACCAATTTGGTGACACAAGGAGATGGAATGAATGGTAGTATGCGTGATACACATTAGAGAGTGAAAATAGTATGATTTCACTACGTTCAAAGTCTTAGCGAGAAAAATGTATAAGTGATTCGATTCCTATTTCGATCACTATATTTCTATGCAAATTCAAGCTTTTGTTGCATGAGTGTAATTGCAAAGCACTTATCAATAAAAGTTTTCATTCTTCAACATTCTTTTGTTCGAAATTCACAAAGAATAGCATCCTAGAGGAGGTTCTGTACGAGTCGAGACCGAATTAAAAGTAGACGCAGGAATTGTGGGAATTGATGACTCCCATTAAAGAGTGGATACAGTTTGATAAACTTTAGCTTTCACTTGCATACCTTACAACTTTACTTTTTTTTCTTCTTATACTTTCTATTTCAAAATTTATGATATGTCTATGTGTCATAATGAGTAGTTCATCTTGTGTCATTTATATTAATCATGTTATATGCTTTTGAGTTAACTTTACGAGTGATTTCGGGGTTAACAAGATTGTGTATAATCACTAGATCTATGATTATAAAGTTGTTTAGTGAGCCAACATTTTTGGAATGGTAACATGCAAAATATAGCTACGTGAGAGCGACACATACTAAGCATAGTATTATAGTTATCCAGGTTCTTATAAGTGTCATAATTCGTTTACCCTAGACTTAGAAAAGTCATCTAATGTGTTGCTCTACGGTGAATTATTGAATATTAGGGCATCTAGAACAGTATTTGTTGAAGTTATTTAGTGTACGAAATAATCTTGATGATTTTGCATGTTTTTCTTTGCTAAACTTGTTCTTAGGAACATCTATATATTTTACATTTTCTCTATTCTATTCATACATCTATCTATTCATCTATCTATCATCCAAACCCTCCAATAAAATTATCTACTTTCATTTACTCCGTAACTCTAGTTAGTCTTTAGAACCGAATCCTTTCCCTGTGGGATCGATATCTTTTAAACCTACATCGAAATTGTATACGAGGTCACCATTTTTTTATTTGATAAGAGGTATTGACAACACCTGTTCATATTTTGAACTTTTCATCTTGTCGGTAGAAAAGTGGGGAACAAGGTTTTTGGCACCGTTATCGAATTTAAGTTTATCGGAACGAGTATAGTCAAAATCTTGCGATCAAACATTCATCATAAAATGTACTAATATTACACTTTTTTCTCTTATTTGTCACAGGAAACAAGTCAACATCCTATTAAGGAAATTAAAAATAAAATCGAAGAAGGAAATAATTATCTTGATGACTAAAAGAAAGAAACAATCTCATCCAAGAACCGAAGAAAGAAACAGTTGGATATTCCTCCATCAGGGTCGCCTTTAAAATGGATCTAGGCACCCATCTTCGGTAGTTCCAACAATTCACAAGGGACACATGATGATCGCAATTGAAGAAGGAAATGGTTGCCGACTATTAAAGGGACATCGTAGAAAGAAACTATCGACATGCCAGCAAGAGGTATCAAACACCAAGGGATACCAAAGAAAGAAACGGGCAATCCCGTGAGGACACGACACCAGAAAGGAAGGCCCACGTCATCACCAATTGGGGAAAAAGAAATCACCAGCCGCACTGATCAGGTATATTCTCAATCCCTCCGCTCCATTTTGTGTGATCATACTGGATATACAACTAGGGATGATCACACGAGGGTAGTTGTGAGTACGAGATTTTGTACCATCTCGCGTGCTCGATGATGATGACTTTTCTGGATTTTTATCCTTGGATCACATAATTTTTTACCGTCCGATGATCTTCAAATGGGAGCTCTCCTCGTAAAAATATAATATTTTGGGACCTAAATAAATATTTTGGACCTTGAAAAAATATTTAAAAGCCACAAATGGAAAATTTAAAGGCTTAAAATATTTTTGAGAACCTAAATAAATATTTAAGGGTCTAGATTAATTTAATTGAATTATTTGTTTTTATTTTTTTAAAAAATTATATGTATATATTTTAAGAAATATATATATATATAAACAAAAAAGGGTAAATATATAATAAAAGGGGTCCAAAAAGTCCAAATGGGTTTTTTAAGGAGCCCAAAAAGGCTGGGCTCGTTGGAACTTCCAGTGAGCCAGGCAAGCTGGCTTGCTATAGGGGGAATTCAAACTATAAATAAAGGGGCATTTTTTCATTTTTGGGGGACCGAGAGTTTTACAAAAAAAATTATTTTCTCGAGAAAACGACTCGGAAAAATTCTACAAAAAATATTTTTCTTTTCTCGACAAATAGGGTGATCTTTTACTAAAAAAAATTATCTTTCTTGATATAATAATTCTAATTTTCTTTCATATTTTTTTTCAAGAAATCCTTTAATTATATTTGGATCCAAAACAAGTTTGGATTCGAAATTTAATTATTTTCAAATTATTTTCTTCCATATTTTCTCAAAAATCCTTAGATAATCTCGGACCTAAAACAATTTAAGAGTTCAAGTCTGAATATTTTTTGGATAAAAATAACGTATATTTTCACACAACAAAATCACAAGTTAAAACGAATGAGGAACGCTCCCGGGAATCAAGCGGATACGTCGACGTGGATTCACGCAGAAAGGGTAAGCCTTTGAGTTCCTAGAGCTACTTTTTCTTGTGTATTATATTATAATGTATGTTTTCTTCTAAATTCTGAGACTCGATTTTCGGCACCGACATAGGATTTATTTTATTTTTTTATTCTTTAAATTTTATTTTATTAATTCCATTTATTTATTTATTTATTTTTTATTTTATTTATTTTATTATGTAACCTTCTTTTATGTTTTTACCTTTTCTTTTAATTTATTTAATTGCGGGATTTTTGTGATTAAATACATGCTAAATTATCCCAATGAAGGGAATTAAAATTATTATTGAATAACAGACCTCACTTCTTTCCATGCTAGCATTTTCATTAATAAAATAAGCAACCCTTTTATCTCTAAATAAGAAATGATCAATCGTCGATTTTTTTAGGCCACACGGGCCTCGCCAAAACCAAGTTGAACATATGTGCAAACTTTGTGCTATACCCTGTGCTAAACTTTGTGGATGCAAGTAGATTAGGTTAGATGTATGCCTAGGATTATATTTTTTTAGGAAATATAAATAGTAGATTAGGCGGGCGGTTGCATCTCCCGAGGTTTTGTAATCTTAATCTTTACTTTTTCGCTTTTATTTATTGCTTTATGTATGGATTTATTTACTTTCCACATGTGAGTTAAATCATACATTACAAACTCAAAAATGACATAAGTTTAAATATGCACAATTAAGAAATATGGTTTTCTGTAGATGTAATATAATGTGATCTAATAAGAAGTAAGCAACTTATCTCGAACCCAAACCTCTATGTCTTAGTGGGCCGTCCTTCGGACGTTAAGCCTCACAGGACTCTAATTCTTGGAAGATCTAATCTAGGTGGTGACTCCACACTAAGAGACGGTGGAATCGGGTTTTGACCGATAAAAAATGTTTTAACTTTCTCTTTCAAACCTTCCGGGTCCCCGACTCGAAATCTTATTTCTACAAAAACACCTCGGTGGACCGCGCTTCTCATTCAGCGCGCTCTTGGCCCATCACACTCCGTGTTGTCCGCTCACACCACCCCGTGAGCTGGTCAAAGAATTCAATCCAATTTAGGTATTTGGACTAAATTAAAAAGTTATAGAACTTTAAGGAATTAATTGCAAATAATCAAGAGTTTAAGAATTTAATTGTAATTAACCATATTTCCATTTCATATAAAATGAAATTTGGATGAGCATGTTCATATGTATGCATCCATTCTCAAATGAATTAAATTTTTGAATTCAATATTCATTATCAATTTAAGAACATGTATATTCTACACATTTTAGTATTATTTTGATTGAGCATTTGAATGATATACTATTATTTTGTGGTGAAATTGTGCTTATTTAGGAGATAAAGATATGCCGGGATCGATTTGGGCACAAATGAGGAAAAGTAAGGCGTTTTAAAGGATTTTGAAGCTATTCTAGAAGTTACCCTAGAGTCTAGGCTAAGGAATGACGATCAGATCTGATTATTTCGATTTTTTGAGCATAATTGGAATTAAATACAGATGTTTCCAAGTTTATGATAAAGACTTCTAGATTAGATTTACATTAATTATATGTTCCTATTTTATCTTTTCCTTTTAGTTATTTAGGAAGACTCAATATTCTTATTTTGTTTTTATTTCAATTACGATTGTTTAAAGAGTTATTTTAGGATAAATAGGCATAGAATTTCAACATTAGGGAGATCTTTGACTATCTTGTTCTTAGTTTATTTTTAATAACAATTTCTTCTTTGTTTTCTGCAATCATGCATAACTAAATTTATCGTTCTTTCGACTAAGAGAATTACTTGAGGCTAATTATTAATCATGAGGCTTGTTCTTAATCATTCTCTTGAAATTAGTTTTCGAATCCAAAAAGGTAACATCTTTTATTGTTTTCCATTTGATTTCTTCAATCCGGCCAATTGTTGTTCTTGAAAGGTTATGCATAATGTTATTCTATTATGTTATGCTATCATGATATAATACAAAATCTGTAACAAACAATTTCTTCTAAAAGTTTCGTGGTTGGATTCGAATTAATCTTCTCTTTGTGCTATCATATAAAGTTTTGAATTAAAGTTGGTTCTTACGTATAAAGCCTTTTTGGAACTAAACCTTGTCAGCTATCTACAAGTGCGTTTCAAAATTGAGGGTAAATGATTTAGCTATCTACTATCATTCTCGTGTTTAGAAAAGATTTTATGAATCGTGCTATCATGATTAAGCTAACTAACTGAATTATTCAAGAAATTTATATTTTGTGTCCGTGATCGATTGATATCAAGTTGAAAGTATTCCTTGGTCGAAAGGCTCTTTCCAATTAGATTTTTATTTCTTTAATTTTCAAATTTTTTTTTCTTAAAACAATCAACTAATTTAAAACCCCCATATTTTATTTTATTTTATTTTCCTTGGTTATTGAAATTATATAACGCTAATTACTAAGTCCTTGAGGAGATGATCTTGCTTACCACTAATACAAAATCTATTTGTAATAGTGTAAAAGGGTTCATAAATTTTTTTTGATGGATTCGACACGTCAAATTTTGGCACCATTTCCAGGGACTAACACTAATTAGTTTTGTTTATTTTGATGACCATGTTTGATCAGGAGCGCATTCCAACCATGACACTCGAAGTGATGATGAGAGCTTTAAGAGCACCACCTTTGGTTTCTTATGAATTTTGCAGGATTATTGGGCACATGTTTGTTATGTGTCTCCTACTTTATGGAGAGGATTATCAACCAAAAGCATTTTGCAATATCAATAAAGGTAAGTTCAAGAACCAAGGTAATTTTCAATCTCAAAATGAATCAAATTCGGAACATAACGAATTTCTTATCAATGAAAAATTAGCAAACGTCATTGTTAACCTAGAGTCCAGGCTAAGCAGTAATGAAAATTCAATTTCAAATTTAAAAGAAAATTCAGAAGATGAGATAAGTGTTCAAGGTAATAAGGAAATGGCAATGATAAGTACGAAACCAATAGTCCGCTAACTCCCTTTTCTTGAAAGGTTGTCAAAAATCGTGAAAGAAAAGGAAGATGGTGAGCTTTGGATTGTTGAGATAAATGATCTATTCATTGATTCCTTAGACCAAAATTGCGAGAGTGATAAATTTCTCAAAGAAAATTACTCTACTTGTATGGTGTATAATATTGTTAATGATTAATTGCTTTTGCATTTGGGGATGTTTCTTCTTGATGAAATTAATTCCAATAACTTTGATCTTTTGTTGACTAATGAGTTGAAAGAAACAGTCAATGGATTTGGTATAGAAGAGCTTGGATCGGAAATAATAGCATGGGATCCTGGTTGAACGAAAGATGTGTCGAGCTAAACGACATTAAACAAAAGCGCTTTTAAGGAGATAGCCAAATTTTTTTTATTTTGCTTTTTATTATTTTTAGTTACTTATTTTATTTTTTAGTTTTGATTTAATTATTATTTTTTAGGATATAGAAAGAATTTGATCAATTGTCTTCAACCTCTTATTTTATCTCATCAAAATGTTTTAATTGTGTAGCCTTAGGATAAGCTTCAACACTCACATTCTTCGAGTTTCCATGACAAACTTGTTCTCCTCCATCATCATTCGCACAACTAAGTAAATCAACTCCTCTCATCAACAATCAAGTTGTACCTTTTTTTTCTTTTTCATTTAATTTTTCTTTTGGGTATATAAACGAGGGCGTTTATTGTTTAAGTGTGGGGGAGGGTGTTGCATTTATGTGCCTTTGAGATTGTCTTCAAGTAAAAGATGAAATTTATTTTCGTTCTCAAAGATATGATGAAATTTAAGGAGAGAGATACCAAGAATAGACTAAAGTAAACAAGTACCGGAATTGATTTAACTAATCATTCTTTGACATTGAGAGCCAATTTAAGAAATGAACATTCCAATTAATTAAAATCTAAAAGTTTCCTAGAAAGATCTTGACTTGTACTCAATTTGTTAATCAATTGAAAACACATTTTCTTCCGTAAAATCTAAAATATTGGTGGTTTTGTTTTCTGCTTTGAGTCTAGATGAAAAAGCATTACTCGGCTAGCAACCGGGTGATGACTCTTTCATAGGATTTATTTTTATTTTAGAAGGGAAAGCATTGCTCGGCTAGCAACTGGGTGACGACTTTTCCATAGGAAGGCTAGAAGGAATTGATGTGCTCGGCTAGCAACCGGGTATCATCTCTTCCATAGGATTTTTATCATTGCAAATAAAGAAAAAAAGAAATGTGAAAAGAAAAGAAAAAAAGGAAGAAAAAGAAAAAATGAAAAAAATATAGCTATTTGTCTAGGGATCCCATCAAGTGAATTATATATAAGGATGAAAATAAGTTATCTTTTGACTTTTTGAAAAGATTAAGTTTCGAGCTAGGTTGAATGCTTTCTAAAGGAAATGAATTAGTTGGATGCTTACAGCTTGAAAAGGAATTCTAGTCAAAGTTTTGGTAAAAGAAATCAATTTTGTGAAAGTGTATGAAGTCTTTACTTATTTTTAATTCTTTTCCATTTTTATCTTTGATGTTTGCTTGAGGACAAGCAAAAGGCAAGTGTGGGGGAATTTGATAACATGTATATTTTACACATTTTAGTATTATTTTGATTGAGCATTTGAATGATATACTATTAATTTGTGGTGAAATTGTGATTATTTAGGAGATAAAGACGTATCGGGACCGATTTGGGCACAAATGAGGAAAGGTGTTTGCAACTTTTCTACTGATAATATAAAAGTTCTTAATATGAACAGGTGTTATCAATACCGCTTATCGAATAGAAAAATGATGATAACTGCAAGTATACAGTTATGATGTAGTTTTAAAAGATCAATCCCACAAGGAAGAAATTCGTTTCTAAGGATCAACTAGAGTTACGGAACAAAAGAAAATAAAATAAGTTAAGGGTTTTGAATGACAGATTGATGAATAGACAGATGCATGAATAGATTAGAGAAGATGAAAAGAATATAGATATTCCCTAAGAATTAGCATAGTAGAGTAAAATATGCAAAATAATCAAGAATGTTTTATGCACTAGATAACTTCAACAAACTCGGTTCTAGACACCCAAATATCCTATAATTCACCTTAGAGCAACACATTAAATGACTTTTCTAAATCTAGGGTAAACGAATTATGACACTTATAGAAACCTGGACAACATTAATACTATGCTTAGTATGACATAGCCATATTTAGCAAGTTACCACTCCAAAAATGTTGGCTCACTAAACAGTGTTGAAATCACTGATCCAGTGATCATGCACAATTTTGTTAACCCGAAAGTACTCTTAAAGTCAACTCGAAAGCATATAACTTTATTAATATAAATGACGCAAGATGAAATACTCATTATGACACATAAACATATCATAAACTTCGAATTAGAAAGTATAAATAGAAAATAAAGTAAAGTTTTAAGGTATGCAAGTAAAAGCTAAAGTTGATCAGACCATATCCAATCTTTAATGGGAGTCTTCAATTCCCGTAATTCCCACATCTACTTTGAATTCGGTCTCGACTCGTACAAAACCTCCTCTAGGATTCTATTCTTTGTGAATATCAAATAAATGAATTTTAAAGAACAAAAACTTTTATTGATAAGTTCTTTGAAATTACACTCATACAACAATCGCTCGAATATGTGAAGAAATCTAGTGGTCGAAACAAGAATCGAATCACTTATACATTTTTCTCTCTAACATTTTTAACTAGCGAAATCTATATATTTCACTCTCTATATATGGCATACATGTTATAAACTACTACCATTCATACCATGCTCCCATCATACAAAAATGGTTGATTTGAACCCTATTTATAAAGTGCAAAGGGTTGCATTTATCCAAACGAAGAGTCGTGTCCATTGGTGAAGGGTTGCATCATCTTCAATGTGATTGGATGTAAGAATCCATCCTTATCATCTATGGATAGGCACCTTTTCATGGCTCTATTATCTCCAAGAGGTGTCTTTTCATTAGAAAGTTGGTGGCGGTTAATGGCAGTTGATTGTTCTTATCCTATGGTTAGAAGTTAAGAAGAGTTATCCAAAACTGTCACAAGTCATGAGCGTGACATACATGTCATGATCATGAATATTTGTTGGTAACTTTCTTCTTGTGAAGAATGATAAGTCACGATCACGATAGGTAGCGCGAGCATGATTTGTCTAATCGCGAACAGGAATCACGATCGTGACATGTGCTCTTCTTCATGGTTCTTCTTTGCAACTTTACCGATCTTTGACAACTTCGATCCTAAGCCAATTCCTTGTGTTCCATGCATCTTTTTGCACCTTTTTCCACTCTTTTTGCATAGAATTCCATCTTTGATCATTTCACTCCCTAGGTTCACCTAGTTTCTACACTCACATAAAAAATAACTACATACCACGTGAAATCTTTTATATAAAGTATAAAATGACTCTAAACCATATCATTTTATGATTGAAAATATCAAGATAATAAGTGTAATCATATACTTATCACACCCCCATACTTAACTTTTACCTTATCCTCAAGGTAAACACAACAGAAGTGTATAAAATAGTATTTCAAGTTCGTACCTCATTTGGCGAAAGACTATCGAGTGAGTACCACATTCCCACGTTGCATAAAGTTCAACTAAAAGTTCAAAATTTCTCACAAATTAGTGACGTGAAATTTATATAGTTCAGTTGCATACCTTTTCTCTTAATGGAGGGTTAAACGAGTTGCGTCTTCATATAAGCGTTATATGCTTTCTCGAATATTTCCTTCTCTCAAGTATAATATAAAGTATAAAGGAAAAAGGGATCACACTTTTAAACGATTGATCTCAAGGCATTTTTAGGTAACCTAGGATGCTAAACACTCTTAGTGGTTGCATTTTATGCTCCATACCACTCTCCCCTTTTGTAGTGGTTGCATTTTATGCTCCATACCACTTTCTCTCATTTTTTTCTTTTAAGCATATGTTTTGGAAGTATAGATTTGTACTTTGCACCCATTTTTCATACTATGCTATTTTTCTTTTCACTCATTGAATGGTTGCAGTTTTTTGCTCCGTACCATTCCTCACCTTTTGCATAACTCATTGGTTATCCTCTCTTTATTTTGATTTTCTCTCTCTTAATACCCTCATCCTTTGTTTATCATTTCAAAGTATTATGGCTATAGTTTCCCAACACTTTAAACACACTCAATACTTATTAGATGTATTCGAAAATAGCATATAAAACTCATAGTAAGAACACTACTAGATATTACTCCACTACTAACTTATCGATAGCATTAAACTAAAACTATACAACTTATACTAATTCATGTTGCATTGAAATATATATCAAAACTTACCTGGAATGTTGCTTTTGAATGTTACTTATCACTCATCCTTGTCAAATGCTAAATGTTGTGCCAAAAGCGCTCACACTCTCAACGTGTGCTCATACTCGAAACAACTTGTTCAAAATATGCACTAACATCAAACCTGTAATACCTAACACTCAAAATAACCTTGGAACATATGTTAGTATAGTATAGGTATGGATAAGGTATAAACAACACAAAATCAAGAAAAATTTTCATATTCTTCAACTTTTTTAATTTATTTGATTTTTTTGGATTTTTTGGATTTTTTTACAAATGCCTCACCACACTAAAGAACACAATGTCCTAATTGTGAGTGACTTTATTGAAAAAAGAAAAACACAAATAAACAAACAAACACTAAAAGAAAAAAAACGAAATTTGAACCCGATTTTATTCATTCTTCCAAACTTAAATCTGGAGGACTTGGTGAGATATCCAAATTCTGCTTCCTAAAGTACGAACTCAACTTGCGGTTCAAAGAATGTTGGACTTTGTAAGTTGATGAACATCTTGTTGTATGGAAGTTATATCAAGGCATGCTTGATCGATATCTTTCATGAATTTCCCTCTCTAAGTATCTTCATTAGAACGTGTACTCCCAGGGGCTTGTCTCGTTTCACTACTTCCGATTTGAATTTCTTTAATGCCTTCATTGTAGTGGTTCTCTCGAGAAGTAGATCCTTTTGTCAATCTTAACTTCCTAACCCTTACTCCATACAGTAGAAACATAAATTTTCCTTCGTCTTCCTCAACTATTCCCGCTCTCTTCATGTATACTCCTCCCATAAAGTTAAATTTCTCTCTTGGACTATATTGGTATGGTAGTTGGTTCTTCACTCCAAAATAATTTCGTAGATTGTATTTGCATCTCCAACTCTAGCTTTTTTATGTGTAGTAAGACTAGTGATGGATTCCAACATGTATATCGGAAACTTTGGTCTTAATTGTGAAACAGCGCACTCCAATTTAACCAAATCTTTCATCAACACTTTAGTAGTCTCATGTCGGAAGAAAAGACTTTGAGAAATAAACATGTGAAGGTAAAGAAGGCTATTACTCCAAATGTTTTTGTTAAACGAGTTTTTGACATCATATCGATCCAATCTAGTTAACTCAGTCCAAACACTCATTAAATCATAATCTTCTTCCTTTTCAATCTCTTCATAGGTTTCTCCTAAACCAAACCAATTAATCAAATCCATTAAGGTAAACTTATATTCATCCCCTTCATTCCTAAATTTCCTTTTCAAAAAGTTCCCATCCTCCGTAATAGTAACAAAAAATTCAAGGACCCATCCCTCGTTAAATGGGAAATGCATGTTCACAAAACTTTCCAACCCAAAAAGTGAAAAATACTCCTCTACTTCCACATGTATCCCTGCATTAATTGCAAACGTAGGATCGTAGAAGAGCGTACCTTGGAAATCAAAGTTCTTGATCCTCATTTATCTATCAATTTCTTCTTCCCTATAGACCAGAAAAGGACATCCTACTTGGTTTGTTGATTTACCAATTTGTTCTTCCCCTTAGTTGCTGTTGATTTCTTTAGAGCCATTGAAATTGAATTTAAGAATTTGAAAGAAAGATTTGTGTTTTGATTTTGGGAAGAATAGAGAAAATTTGTTTGCAAGAGATTATAGTTGTGTAAAAGAGTGATTGATTTGTGAAAACCAATTAGGAAAATATATATATATATTACCAAGTTCGCTTAAGAAGTCGTTTACGATTCTTATTCTGAAGGTACCTGGATCATCCTTGTTGGGTAATTATAGGCCAATCGCACTTGTACACAGAATTTATAAAATCATCTCCAAGGTTCTCGTGGTCCATTTAAAATCCATCTTACCGAAGTTAATTTCGAATAATCAATTCGGATTTATCAGGGGGAGAAGTATACATGAATGCTTATTCATAGCTTCGAAGGTGATTCATTCTATTCGCTCGGGTAGGCGGTCGTGTTTTGCTTTCAAACTCGATTTCAAGAAAGCATATGATAGTATTTCTTGGGATTATATCGATGTGATGTTTCAGAGAAAGGGCTTTGATGATAAGTGAGTGAAGTGGCTTGCTGGTTGTAGGGATGATCGGAAATGAAATTTTTGATAAATGGGTGACCGAGTGATAGTATTCGACTTCATAGGGGGGTAAAACAAGGTGACCTGATGTCCCCTTTTCTTTTCATGTTGGCAGTTGAGGGATTGAATTAATTATTTGATGAGAGTATACAACCTGGATTGCTTCTAGGATTTTAGGTAGAAGGATCTTCGTGTGACATGTCGCTACTCTAATTTACGGATGATACTTTATGTTTCATTCAAGCGGATGAATCCTTGATTCCTATTGTTAAGAGAATCCTCCATTGTTTTGATTTGATATCAGGTTTAAGCATTAATTTTCATAAGAGCTCACTTATCGGCATCAATGTACCAGGAACTTGGTTGGAAGTATGTGCTAGAATTTTAGGTTGTAAGGTGGAATCTCTTCCTTTTATCTACCTTGGTGCGCCATTGAGTAATAGAAGAATTCCCCTTTTGAGTTGGAAATCGCTTAGCGACAAGTTCCATAATAGGCTACAATGATGGAAGGATCAGTGTTTATCTTATAGTGGATGACTAGTGTTGATAAAATCATTTTTAGCTTGATTACTAGTGTACTTGTTATCACTATATTGGATGCCTTAATCGGTTAATTTAAGAATTGTTAGAATCATGAGGAATTTCCTATAGAAAGTGATGCGACTACAAGAGGAATAAGTAAGGTTAGTTGGGATTCGTTGGTGCTCCCTAAGAGTGTAGGGGGTCTGCTATAAGAGAGTTTCAAATTGCTAATTGTAGACTTTTTGTTGAAGTGGTTGTGGAAGGCGAGGTCGGGGGAGAGGGGATCAATATGGTTTGAGATTTGTGTGAAGAAATATGCTTTTAAGTCATGGGCTATTTTTGAAAATGGAGATGTGACACATTTATCACATATTTGGAAAGGGATAATCTCTTGTTGTGTGAATAACAATGACATTTGGAAGGTTTTTAAAGCAAATACTAGAGTATTAGTGAGAGAGGATAATGGGTGTTCCTTTTGGCATGATAATTAGACGGCGGAGATGCTATTGGCTATGATTTTTCTGGACTTATATTGGATTTGTAATCGGAAACATTGCAATGTGGAGGAGGGCAATGGTTTGCTGTTTGGTGCTACCCCGTTTTCACGTCCATTTTGGAAGCGACATTTGAGTATTTCGAGTAGGGAGAGATGTGGACAGCTGAGATGATGGATTGAAGAATCTAATCCAAGCTTATTTCGAAAGAATTCAGGTGGGGAGGTGTTGAATGGGGCTACTGCAGTGACATTCTTAGTGGAATGAGATGCTTTTCGGTGGAGTGGTGTTAATGCGGGTATATACATGGCTAGGAGTTTTACTATGACTAATTACGATTCTTTACATCTTACTTTAGAGATTAATTATGATATTGTTTGGAGAACCTGTATTATTCCGAAGGTGAGCTTTTTTGGGTGGTTAGTCTTTCGAGGAAGGTTACTGTCTATAACTTTTCTAATGGCTCGAGGGTGCGTTGATAATGTGGATTATCACTTTTGTGGTGAGCCAGAAACAATGGAACATGCACTTTTCACTACTCCAAGGCTCGATGGTTTTGGTGTGATCTTTTTCATCTACTTGGATTAGAGGTGATGATTCCGGATTCCGTTAGTGTTATTATAGAATGGTGGAGATCCTTATTTCGTACTGGTGTGTGTAGAGATTTTGCTACTTCGCTATGGTTTGTTATAGCATGGAATATTTGGAGAAGGAGGAATAAAGTGATTTTTGAGGATAATCACAAGGAGGAAGTCGTAGTTTTAATTAGCTTTTATCATTATCGTTTTCTTTTTCCTTGTACTAGGAATAGTTTTCCTTTTAGTTTGGATGAAGTGCTCATTCAACCTAGTTTAATACTTTGTATATAACTCTGTAACTTCCTTTGGGGAATTTTAATTAATTTAATGAAAGTGGGGTGGGTGTTTTGTAGGCAAGCAATCGCATCAACCTACTTGGGATGATCTCCTCGAAATTTTCACCCATTCCAAACTTTTTCCGAAGGGGAAACATATTGTTTCCCTAGAGATTTTTCAAAAAATTATGTATCGAGTGTTATTTCACTCAAGAACCTTATCCGCCATGTATTGAAAGAACCTGACAATCTAATGTGCATAGATAAATAAATTAGGATATCAAAGACTACCTTAATGATACTTCATAGTAACTTGAGTTTCAAAATTACAAACTGACCAGGACAACAAAATTAATTAGGTACTAAGTAGAATCTTAATTAAGTAGTTTGCTTGAGAGTTGTTAAGGGAAACTAACTCAGCAAGCAGACCTATGCTCTCGATTAAGTTATGACTTAAGATGCTTTTAGTTGCTTTGCTGATTTATTATGAAAGGCAAAACAACTTAGCATCATGATTTATTAAGAGATAGAACTCAACACAAGTTATTTATTTATTTATTGTGCTGACCTATATAAGACGCTGCTTGCCTTTAACTTATTCTATCAAACAAAATATTTCAGTTTGACACATTTGAGGTTTCAAAAAGGTTTTGGCATTAAAAACAAAGGAATATTCAAGTGGTCCCAAAGATAAAAAGGTGTTAGTATGAAACTTTGTTGTATAGTCACTAATGTTAATGAATCTGCAATTCAACACATTTTAAAAAATGTCACACAAATCTACAATTTCAAGATTCCATGTCAAATAGATAACTCCACATTGCATCTCGTGCTCTCTCTATCTATCAAATCAAGCTTGAAGAACAATCCTTGATGAGAAATTAACCAATGTATTAATATCGTTCTACAATTGTCTAATTCGCTAACTCTACACGGATTCAAATCTATCTCACAATGGGGAGAAATTGAAGACATGAAAAGAAGAGAATTTGAAGATAAAGTCAAGACGATAAGTTGCAATGGACACTTTAGGATTATTTGCCTATAAATGGAAGCTAGAGTTGGCAGTTGCAACTTGGTTAATCACTTGAATTTCTAAGAGAAGAAATCTCTACTCAAACCTTCTCAGCATTCAAAATTCTTCCAGAAAAGCAAACATTAAAGTCCAATCTGTTTGTAATAGAGAGTTAAAGTCTTAGAAGAAAGCTAAATTCTCAAACTACAAAGAAATTGATGATTTTTATAAGTTGTGTTTCTAATATGTTATTTCTTGAAATATTGAGTGATAGCATTTTTTAGAAGAGTACTCAGATCTGTTGGAGGGTTAGATAAGCTTGAAAGATACTAGCTTGTAATTTCCTATTGTCAAAGGCTTCTCCACACCTATTTAAAGGAGTGAACAGTAGTGCATTAAGTTTAAAAAGGAAATCCAAGGACTAGAGTAGGCTGTGTCTGAACTAGGATAAAATCAGGTGTTATAATTCCTTTACTCAACATTCTTTTGTTTGAAGCATTTTATCACTCAACTTTATATCCAAATTTTCTCTCTATTTTAACTCAACATAAAACCTATACGTGTTGGGTAAGTTTTACTCAGCATTAGCTTAAATAAAACTAAGTTCATTCTAAGTTGAACAATTTTTCTCCTTACACTTAACTAATTTTCACCTTTCTTTCAAATCAACTTTATGAACCAACTTAACTTAAATCAAGATTTTTAAGTAACCAAGTTTGTCAACTTAAAGTCATTCACCACCCTGACCGATTATACTAAGCCTACAAGATCAACAAGTGATATTAGTGCAAGTGCTCAGCTTAAGATTTTACCATCTTGAGTAAAAGATTTTATCGCTCATAATAACTCATCCTATGTACCCGGTCATGGATAGACAACACTCCATAAAGAATCAATGTCTATAACCAGACCTCCACTCTTTGATGGTCAACCCTACACTTTTTTGAAAAATTGCATGAAAAACTTTATTCAATCTCAGAGCATTCCAGTATGGTCAATCATTGAAAATGACCTAAGAATTCAATAGAAGTGATAAATGGTCGAAGAGTTCATGTTGAACCTGAAGAATATAATAATGCTGACCTGAATCTCCTGAAAGAGAATGCAACAACAATAAAATACTTACATTGTGTGTTAGACTTGTTTGAGTTTAAAAGGGTATCAAGTTGCGAGATAATAGGGGAAATTTGGTGAAAGCTAGAGGTCACCTATGAAGGTACAGATGATAAGGGAATATGAATTATTCCTGATGGATGCTAGTGAAGGAGTATAAAGCATAATAACTTGGTTTTTTTAACATCATCAGCATATTGAAAAGACTTGTAAAAGACTTCACTAAAGAAGAAACGATTAAGAAGATTCTTAGAAGTCTCACCAAAGAGTGGATACTAAGAAGAGTGTCATTGAGGAAGCTAATAACTTGAAGACATACAAGTATGACGAGCTTATTGGAACCTTTCTGACCGAGAAGATGTCTTTGAGAAAGTATGATGAAGAATCCAAGAAAAGAAAAGGGAAAGAGAAAGAATGAAGAGAAATTGTTATTAAAGTTAAATCATAAAAAAAAGACTCTAAAGAAGATTCTGACGAAAAAATGGTGTTGCTGACCATAAAATTCAAACACTTCATGAAGAAGGAGGGGAAACACAAAAATAATTTCCCAAAGTGAAATTTACTCAATATAAAAAGAATACTGAGGAAGGATCAAAGAAAGAACACAATACGGACATTAAGTGTTTTGGTTGTGATGAAAAAGGTCATATCCAATTGAGTTAACCTAAAGGTAAGAAGGAAAAATTTAGAAAGAAGTTTTATAAGAAGAATAAAGCTCTCGCATATATATGGGGTGACTCTAAAGAATCTACAAAAGATTTTGCCAACCTTTGCCTAATGGTAATTTGAGATAATAATGTTAAATGCTCAGCATGAGGCAATAAGGATAACAATTTTGCCGCTAACTAAAATGCTGAGAAAGATAAAGGGAAAGTGACCAAACTAAATTATGTTTGAAACTTCCTTTGTCCATGGATGAATTCACTTAGGTACTCTTTGATGTGATGAAGTTGAAGTTGACCCACAAGTCAAACAAGAACATTAAAGAGCTAGCGAGGAGATGTGAAGATTAGGTTGACACTGTTTCTTCCTTATCTCTTGATATCCACTCTCTTCAAGAAAAGCTGAGTATCATGAGAGATATAATAGTAAGCTCACTAAATAATTAGTTACAGTAAAAACTTTGAAAAAAGTATGGGTACCTCCTCCATCAAACAACTTAACTCCAAATAACCAAACTCACAATTCAAAAAAGGAAAAGAAAACTTTTCCAAGGAAGAAAGTGAGCCAGCTCAAGAAAAAAATGATGTGTGGTTTTTTGTAGACATAGAAATGGTTATTATGATGAGTATGAATGGAGTATGATCAGCACTACTAACAAGGGAGAACATAGTCCAAAGGCATGGGTACTTAAGAAAACTTAATTGTTTTGTAGGTGAGCCTGTCATCCATTGATGACACTGGAATGAGGTATTTGGATAGTGGTTGCTCAAGGCATATAACATGTGATTAAAAGAAATTCATCAAATTGAAGCGTAAAATAAATGGAAGTGTCAGCTTTGGAGATAACAAAAAAAGGCCAAATTGTTGGAAATGGTATAATGGGTGCTACTCCATCAATCGAAGAGGTTTCTCTTGTTAAAGGATTGAAGTTCAATTTGCTAAGTGTAGCCCAACATTGTGATAAATGTATAAAGGTTACTTTTGACTAACTGCAAGATTAACTCAACTATTATCTATGCTCCTTAAGTTAATAATGTTTATATGGTTGACTTATCCCTTGGCTCCACTAATTTTTATCTCATATCTAAGGAGGAAAGTTCATGGCTTTGACACAAAATGTTGGGTCATATTAATATGAACATTTTGTCCAAGCTAGTCGAAAAGCAATTAAGGGTTTATTGAGTATCAGCTTTGAAAGATAGACTTTGCTCATCATGTCAACTTGGTAAGCAGTCTAGAAAATCATTTAGATCAATTAATAACATAATATGTAAGAGATTGATGGAGCTCCTTCACTTGGATCTCTTTAGCCCTATTCAATCTATGAGCATTGGTGGAAAGATATTTTCTCTTATTGTAGTTGATGACTTCACAAAATTCACTTGGGTAATCTTGCTCAATAGCAAAGATAAAACCTCTAAGCCTTTTTCTAAACCAAGTAATTGGATAATGAATTAACGAGGTATTAAAATCAGTAAAATCCGAAGTGATCATGGATGTAAATTCAAGAACTTTCATTTCAAAGAATTTCTTTCAGTGCATGGTATTGACCATAACTTTTTTGCTCCTTATACTCTTCAACAAAATCAAAATTGAAATGGTAAGATCCATGCTGAGTGATAACAATCTACTAAAGTACTTTTAGGGAGAAACTATTAAGATGGCTTGTTATATTCTTGGCCAGGTTTTAATTCGGCCAATTATAGTGAAAACTCCTTATGAACTTTAGCAATGGCATAAGCCTAAGATTAGTCTTCTCAGATCATTTGGCTGTAGGTGTTTTTTATTTTAAATACCAAGGAGCAGCTATATAAGTGTGAGCACGGTCAGCTATGTATGTGTGAGCATGGTCGCAAGTTCGATTATGAAGTTGTAATTCCCTTGCTAGCTTTCCACATTTTATAGGGTCCTAAATTCATCTAGAGGGAGTCTACTTTGTTTCTTTAGGCTTTAACCTTCCCTAAAACCTTTTTTAGCAAAAAAACCCAAAGTAGATGATATCGTTAACGACATGGCCAATATCATTAATGATATCGACATTGTAGAAGAATCAAAATTACACTTTCTGTAGTTTTCAGCCAAAAAGGCAATCTTTTCCCACATGCTCAGATTTCTACTACAACATACCTTACCTAAGACACTTCCCATCCAACATGTGCATTTGGATTTGCAAAAAGCAAAAAGTAAAGGCATGGCCTAAAGCTAGAAGGAGTTGACTTTGGATTAAAGAGAGCTCCATAAAGATAGAGCTGAAGTTTCAGTTGAGGGATATATCACATTTTCATGCAAAGAAGTGAAAGTGAGAGTTCAAAGAGTGTTTTGAAAAGTTTAAGTTTTCTTGAGAGTTTTTCTTGAGTTTTTGAACTAAGTTGAGACTTTAAGTATCCAATAACTTAAAGTTTTGGTTTAGCAAGTGTAATTTCAAAAAAAGGAGTGTGAACTTGGGACATTTGGGGTTCTTGAGTGTTCCTTTAACAAGCTTGAGGTTTAGCTCTCTTTTAAAGTAAGTTTGACTTGTTCTTTAGAGTCTAAGTAAACTTGAGGATTAGTTGGATTTTCTTGAGAATTTTCATCAAGTTTTAAGCTAATAGAACTTGGTGTAAGTATCCTTGATAGTGTTTGAACCTATCTTTTTTTAAACTTTGTTGCTTTAGTAGTTAGTTTTTCTTTAAAATCCAAGCTTGAAGAAAAAGGATTACTACTTCCTTTTATCCTCTTTCTGGGACTAACATATCTTGGGATATTTCTTTTCCCTCAAAGACTAGCTCTTACTCTTCTTTCAAAGTTTTTAAGGAAACCAAACCAAATAAACAAGGAGGATATTTTAGAGATTTCGTGGACCTTGATGAAGTGGATTTACGATTACGGGGTGAGCCTTTGAGTTCCTAGAGTCGTGCTTTACATGTATATGCTTGTTAACTATGTTCTATGTTTAAAGTAAAAAAACAATGCAAACTACCTACTACTGTAATGCCATTAATGGCATTGTGATATCGTTAACGACATCATTGATGTCGTTAATGACATCATCAATTTTGTTAACAATATTGTAGTGTGGATAGCCTGTTAGAAAAATCTTTAAGTATCAACAAAAAATATACTTGAGATCTGAGTATTCAACAACATAAAATATACTTGAGACTTGAAATCAACATAAAATTCTTTAAGTGGCGACTATTCAGACTTAAAATATGAGTTTTTAGCAACCTAAAATATACTTGAGAATTTTTTAGAACTCGAAATTGGTTCGAAAGGCGTCAGAATGGTTAAAGTTAGTTACCCTTTATCGGGATATTATTTTATTAACTTTAACGATTCCACTTTCAAAATGAGCTCCACAATATCACTTGATTATTGTATTTTTGGCCTAGATTTATTTCACTAATATATTATGATGTTGTGTTAGGAGACCCCGATGAAGAGAACCTAAGTTCCCAGATAATTAACCCGACAAAATACATGCGGCATTTTCACTAAATAAAATGGTTAACATTTATGAGTATGAAATGAATCTTTTTTATGTAAGAATTTTAAATCTCCCATTGTTTTAAATTAGACTTCTCAGGTCTTGCAAAAAAATCAAATCGAACATACTTACGACTACTTGTGATGTGTAGTATTATTTGTGCTAACCTTTGTGGATGCAAGTAGATTAGGATTAGATGGTTGTTAGGATTTAATTTCCTTCGAGTATTGCAGTTAAATTTTGAAATCAATTGTAATATTTGTTAGATATTGATGTATTTTAGGCGATTTTATCCCTTAGATTCTGATGTATTTAGGTGATTTGTATCCCCCATCCCAAAATGTAATTAATCACTTGTAGATTAGATGCCTTTAATTTCTTATTTGTTTACTTTCGCAATTTAATTATTTACTACTTCATCCATGCACGATAAAATAATCACTTAAGCCAGAAAAATATATAGATTAGTTCGAATACTATAAACGTGGTTTCTAAAATAGTATAATTTAACTCAAATTACGTCAAAGTAAGTAACTCATCTGAACCCAAATCTCTATACTATGGTATAGATTAGGCAAATAGATTTAAGTTGTACCAAATTTTCCTGGAAGAGTTAATCCGGGTGGTGACTCTAGACTTGGGTCTCGGGTCTTTAAAACTTGAAATCCTTTTGATTCACACTAAAATTTTCTTTTAAAAAATACCACGCCCCATCTCACGGGGCTGGGGCCTCTCGGCGACCACATCGGTTGAACATCGTTCGCTTATACTAAGTTTGATCCTAAGGCAAATGAAGTTATCTTTTTGGGTTACTCAATAAATAATAGGACATATAAAATATATATCAAGAGAACTAACCTATTTGAAGAGTCTATGCATTTAAATTTTGATAAAACTAACAATTTAGGAAGACGATCAAGCAATGTTGATGAAGAAGGAAATCAACTCAACATGCCTCTCTTTGTGGTACCCAACTCTTTACAAGAGCCAAATATTGAAGAAGTTAAAGTTGATGAAGATCACTCAGTTAATTTCAATGATAACGATCCAACTTAGGAACAACAGCCCGATATGGAGATTCACATTCCAAATCTAAACCTTCCAAGAGAGATTAGAACTCATTGTAATCACCATATTGATCGAATTGTTGATGTTGTTCATAATCATGTTATGATAAGAGACAAAATAAAGCAAAAATGACAAGTTAACTAGCATTCTTAATTGAACCTAAGAAGTTTGAAGATGCTAAATTTGATTACTACTGGATGATCACAATGCAAGAAGAAATAGATCAATTTAAGCGAAATGATGTGTGAGATCTAAGAGCTAAGCATGTTGTCTGGCTTAAGGGATTTATTTGTGATCTCGGTGTGGTGTCCAGCATAATAAATCCAATAGTGGTTTATTGCGATAATAATGGGGCTATTGCTTAGGTAAAGAAACCACGGATTCATCAGAGAAACAGACATGTACTTAGAAAGTACCATCTCATTCAAGAGATAATAGATTATAAGTTCTTGTTAATTAAGATAGTCATTGAACATGCAACATAGTAAGGTGGAATTTCAAAAATTAAATTAACCTAAAGGATCTCCCAAGAATACCATGATTTGTATAATCTAAATTAAAACATTCCATAGATGCTGATAGGTTTATAAAACTTATAAAAGAAACATAGCATCTAAGTTTAGGACATTAATAGTTGACGCTTGCTTCTTTTTCTCTTTCAGATGTGCCGTTCCCTTAGAACAATTCGGTAGAACTTCGTTAGCACGAGCCTCCAAACTAGGATAGCCTCTATGATTGATCCATACGGAGCTTCACTGACCAAAACCTTGTAAAGGTAGAACCCTTTAGTAGACAGTAGCTACTAGACCGCTCGAGGACCAACATGAAAATATAAAGTGAGAAGGATCTCTTCAAATAGAAAGAGCCTTCTAAAGAAATTCTTTGTTGTTTGGAGAAACTCGTGAAGGATCTCGCACGGCGAACGAAGAAAGAGATGTCGAACTCAGAAAGAAAAGCTGAGCTGAAATGTATATAAAATAAAGAGAATGGGAGTCCTATATATAGGGAAAGGGGAAGTGTTTGACTCCCCCTATAACTCAATGTGGGATGGAAATATTCCCATCTCACATGCGGGTTAGCTGCGTGGGTTACTTGGACCCATGGCTACCTCCACACGGCAAGCCCACTTGTGGCACAAGCTGGGCTTGCGGGAAGGAAGCTTGTGGGCTTACATGCAACCATGCTTTCATTGAAGGCCCTCGCAAGCGCTGCCATGGGGAGCACTTATGGGCCTGCATCTTACTAGTACACGGAGCTTTACTTGTGCGCTAGAAGCCCGTGAGCTTTTCATCTCACGCGGCAGTCCGCAGGCCCCACTCTGAACATTTTATTTTCATTTGGGGCCCACTTGCAAAAAGAAAAATACCTTGCTCCGCTCTATGCATTTTTCCCTATTCTCTCCTTATTCCCTTTAGTTATTAATTTGGTCCAAACAATTTACAATTCTTCTAACGAATTCGACAAACAAATTTTCTCGGCATAGACCCAATCTTTAGGTTCTTTACAATGTGTGTGACCTCATAGGATCCAAAAGCATTGAGCTGCTAAAGGTTAAAATAAATTTGGCTTCCCATCCGGGAACCTTTAGGCTTAGTGTTCCAGACCGATATGGAACCTAATAGCTCTAGACGATCAAATGGGCTTTCTAGCAAAGGCGTATAATCCCTCGATACTTGGAACATCATGTTCTTGTGACTTGATTCGGTTTTACAGTAGTAACCAATACGTTACACTCCTTCCATCAAGTTAAGTACCATCTGGTTTATTGAGCTCAGATTAAGTGTCAGCTCATGTAATAGCCGTAGCTATCCTAGACTTAGACTTGTTCATGAAGAACACTACTCATCCATTATATATGACTAGAAACCTGTTCTATCAATTATATACTCTGATCAGAGGTTTATGAGTGTATCACTTCAACAAGGGGTCCAAAGGTACATCTCCCATTATATCACTATATCAGGAGCGATGGATCCCATCTTGACTACTCGGCTTACCAATATATGATCATTACTATACCCGTAATCACCCGTATGATCTGATCGTAAGGGTATGAATAAGTATGACCCAAAGTATAGCAACTCTTATATAAGGTAACCAGTATCTCAGGTTTGAGGATTTTTGTACTGCTACTTCAATAAGACATGACACCAACACATGGATATAGTTATTTCAGAGTGTTTATCTTATAGTGGTCTCTAATGTATTACCTGAATACATTCATGTGTTAACTCAAGGTACCACCTTCAGCTTATGAGATCGGCTTCTTGGATCTAATCCAAGGATTAAGCCTACACATGCTAGTTTATCCACTTCATTGATGTCCAGTCTCAATGAAACTATGACTAGGGTAAATAAACTATTCATAGTAACATGTATGTGCAGTTTTCACACCATATAGGTCCCACTATGTCCTCTCACTTTTACATTATGATGTAGTCACAGACTTTATTTTATCAATGCTCATTTACATAATAATCTACATATATGATACCAACAAGATACATAAATAAATAAAAGCACTTATAAACAACAAAGATGCCTTAGGTATTATTAATAATAATCTGAAATTGTTTGTCCATTATAACTAATTAAGATATATCGCCATAATTGCCTCTATGGGATACATCATGTCTAACAATCTCCCACTTGCATAAGAGCCAATTGCCCATGTGCTTCAAGCCATACTTGTTAACATGATGGTCATGTTTAACTTGAGTCAATGGCTTAGTTAGCCCATCTGCTAGATTCCAATCTGTTGGGATGTATTCTTAATCTCTATCTTTTCTTGTACTATCTCCTGAATGAGATGGTACTTTCTGAGTACATGTTCGTTTCTCTAATGAGACTGTGGTTCCTTTGCATGAGCAATAGCCCCATTGTTATCATAATAGACTGCTATTAGATTTACAATGCTGGATACCACACCGAGATCACCAATAAATCCCTTAAGCTATACTGCTTACTTAGTCGCTTCTGAAGTAGTTATATACTAAGATTTTATGGTTGAATTGGTAGTCATATCCTATTTGAAACTTTTCTAAACAATTGTCCCTCTGTTTAACATAAATACATACCTCGATTGGGACTTATAATTATCCCTGTCAGATTGAAAACTTGCATCGGTGTCTCCCTTCAAGTAGAGATCACCTTCTCCATATACTAAATACATATCCTTAGTCCTACGTAAGTACTTAAGGATAGTTTTAACGGCTAACCAGTGCATCTCACCTAGGTCAGATTGAAATTTTCTCGTGACGCTCAACGCATGTGAGACTTCAGGCTGAGTGCATACCATAGCATACATACATGATGGATCTTATCATTGAGGCATAGGGTATTCAATTCATACACAGTCTCTCCTCTTGTATTCTCAGAAACTCAGATTTAGAAAGGTTAATCCCGTGAGACATTGAGAGATAACCCTTTATTGACTGCTAAAGGTTAAATCTAGCAAAAACCTTGTCTAAGTATGTACTTTGCAAAAGACCTAGTAGCCTTCTAGAACTATCTCGGTAGATCTTTATACCAAGTATAATAGCAGCTTCTCCAAGGTCTTTCATAGAGAACTTCTTTGATAACCATGACTTAACTGTCTGAAGAAAAGGAATATCGTTTCCTATCATGAATATGTCATCGACAAATAATACAAGGAAAATGACTACACTCCCACAAGCCTTCTTATATAAACAGGGCTCATTAGTATTTGATACAATACAAATTTCTCGAATTGTCTCGTCAAACCTAATATTCCAACTCCTCGATGCTTGCTTATGTCTATAAATGGACTCTTGCAACTTGCATACCTTCGAGCCATCCTTGGATGTAAAACCCTCAGGTTGTACCATATGCACATTCCTATCCAGATTCTCGTTAAGGAATGCTACGAATATCTTGATAGACTTCAGTATAGCCACCGGTGAAAAGGTTTCATCATAGTTAATGCCTTCTTTTTTACTATAACCTTTTGCAACCAGCCTTGCTTTGTAAGTAACTACATTTCCATCCATGTCAGTTTCCTTCTTGAAAATCCACCTACATCCTATGGGCCTAATCCCACTTGAAGAATCAATCAAGCTCCAAACTTGATTTTCATACATGGAGTCCATTTTTGACCTCATGGTTGCAAACCATTTGTTAGATTTTGAGCCTTCCATTACCTCCTTGTAAATCCTAGGCTCATCATCTTCCATAAGGAGGAAATGTTTATCAATGATGAGAAATCTGTATCGCTCAAGCGATTGGAGCCTAGCCTGACCTATGAAATGTCAGTGTTATAGTAGGTTATTCCATGCTTATACTATCTTGTGTAACAAGTGTAGGAATAACCAGTTGATTATTAGTTTGATCTTCTTGAGTGCCTAACTCAAGATTGCTCCCACTAGCTTTCACAAGTATATGCTCCTTCTTGAGGAATTGAGCATTTTTTAAAACAAGGAATTTTTGTTCCTTAGGATCATAGAAGGTATACCCCATAGTCTTGTTAGGGTAACCTGTAAACAGACACCTGTCAGACTTAGCACCCAGCTTATCTGAACTCATCCTTTTTATGTAAGTAGGACATCCCCAAACTCTCAAGTGAGAAAGACAGGTTTCTTACCATACCATAATTCATATGGAGTTTGATAAACTAATTTAGAGGGTACTCTGTTTAGAATATAAATTGCGCTCTCAAGTGCATAACCCTAAAAGGATCTGTCGAGTTCTTCTTAGCTCATCATGGATTGAACCATATCGAGTAGGGTTTAATTCCTCCTTTCTGACACTCCATTGTGTTGGAGTGTATAAGGAGGTGTTCATTGGGATAAAATACCATTATCCCTTATATAATCTTGAAACTCTTGGCTTAAGTATTCACCACCTCAATCAGATTAAAGGGTCATGATACTTTCCACAAGATGTTTCTCTAGTTCGGTTTTGAACTCTTTAAATTTATCAAAACTCTCAAACTTGTGACTTATAAGATACTAATAACCATATAGTGAATAATCATCGATAAAGGTTATAAGTAGACGAAACCCTCATGTGTCTTAACACTCATTATACCACATACATTAGAATGTATTATTTCCAAGGTACTAGTGGCACGATGACCCTTTCCTTTGAAAGGTTTCTTAGTCATCTTCCTCTAAAAACAACGTTCACATACACCCTAAGATTCTTATTCCATTGGGCCTAAGTCTCCACACTTGTGTAACTTAGTTAAGCGAGACTCATTTATATGGCATAGACGATAATGTCATAAGTATGAGGATTTCTCATTATCCAATCTCAATTTCTTAACAATGTTCATGTTTAGAATTTCAATTTTAGTATCTAGAACATAAATTCCATCAACAGATATTCCACAAGCATAAAGAACATTATCACGTCGAATTTGACATTTATTATTAGAAAATAAAATTTCAAAACCCTCTGTTGCTAAATGTGTAATAGAAATAATGTTCTTAGTGACAGCAGGAATATAATACCAATTGTTCAAAACTAAAACTAGACCACTAGGTAAACGAAGGCTATATGTCCCTACAACTATTGCAACAACCTGTGCTCCATTTCCAACTCTTAGGTCCACTTCCCTCTTTTCAAGCCTCCTACTATTTCGCAATCCCTGCATAGAAGTATAGATATGAGTACCACAACTATTATCTAATACCCAAGTAGACTCATAGGGAACTATAGAGAAACTCTCTATCATGAACATACTTGAAGTAGATGCCTCACTTGGCTTCTTCTTCACTTATTCAGAAATCTGAACCTTGCAATCCTTCTTCTAGTGGCTAGCCTTACCACATCAAAAGCATACATTTTGCAGTTCCTTTCTTACTTTTCTTCTTCTTACTAATTTTCTTCTTGGCACTCAGACCCTTTCCAAAATGGAACCCACCCTTGGAAGGTTTGGTTTTCTCAACCAAAAAGTAAAGAATTTGGATCCTTTCGAATTTTAGGCTCTACCATTTTCAGCTTGTTGATCAACTCAAGCAGTGTGGCATCGATCTTGTTCATATAATAATTAGTCATAAATTGTGAATAAATATCATTTAATGAAGTAAGAATCAGATTCACACATAACTTGTGATCCATCACAAAACCTAATCGAGTCATCATCTCTATATAACCCAATAGTTTAAGATCATGTTGTGGTGCTGAAATGCCAGCCTGCATCTTTGTTCCGAATAAGAGTTTTGATGTGTCAAATCTCTCAGACATAGCCTACTCTAAGAAGAGCTCACGAAGATGGAGAATCATGGTATCAAGGTCCATACTCTCATGCTATTTCTGAAGCTTAGAACTCATGGTTTCCAGCATTATGCATGCTGCTATTTCACGATCCTTTCTGAGCTTCTCCCATGCCTCATGTTCATTGGCATTAATTTCAACATCAAGCTCATCAGTCAGGCTCATCAGGGATGGGCTCATCTAAAACATAAGCTATCCTTTCGAATCTGAGGACTGTCCTCACTGCCTTGAAACAATTAGTAAAATTTGAACCATCTAGTTTGTTATCAAGAATTGAGCAAAGGTTTATGTTTGGATTCATTGTTCAACCTAGATATAAGATAGAATTTGTTTGGAAATTAGTATATTTACATGCTTTTAATATAAGGTCTTTAATTAAATATATAATTCCTACCATTTTCTTGACATTGAATAGCTCTTTCTATTTAAATTCGAGAAATTTGGTTCAACCAATTTTCCTTAGTAGGTAGCATCCATAGCCACTTATCATGACCCCCTACTTTGAGCAAAGCCTTATTCTAGTTATCACATTATTTTCTATAACAGGAATTGAAACCTAAGTCATGCATAGTATACTTTAAACAATTCATAGAAAATATCATTTTAACATATTATAATCAATCATGCATAGCATAAGCTAGGTTTTGATACCGTTGCTGGTTAATTAAGACAGTTATTGAACAAGCAACATAGCAAAGCAGAATTTCAAAACTTAAAATTAAACTAAAGGATCTCCTAAGCATGACATGATTAACATAATCTAAGTTAAAATATTCTATAGATGCTGATAGGTTCATAAAATTTATAAAAGAAACCTAGCATCTAAGTTTAGGATGTTACTAGTTGGTGCGTGCTTCTTTTTCTCTTTGCGATGCGGTGTTGCCTTAGAGAAAATTGGCAGAACTTCATTAGCATGAGCCTCTAAACTAGGATAGCCTCTATTATTGATCCACATGGATCTTCACTGACCAAAACCTCGTAGAGGTAGAACCTGTTAGTAGACAGCGACTACTAAACCGCTCAAAGACTATCCCGAAAATATAAATTGAGAATACTCTCTTTAAATAGAAAGAGTCTTCTAAAGAAATTCTATGTTGTTTAGAGAACTTTGTGAAGGATCTCGCATAACAAACTAAGAAAGAGATGTCAAACTCAGAGAGAAAAGCTGAACTGAGGTGTGTATAAAATAAAGAGAGCTAGAGGCCTATATATAGGGAAAGGGGGAGTGTTTGATGATAAGTGTATAATTACACTTAATATCATATTAATTTTATAACTAAACACTATAGTTTAAGTCATTTTTATACTTCATATAAAAGATTTCACTTGGTATGTAGTTATTTTTTATGCGAATGCAGATACTAGGTAAATCTTGGGAGTAAAATGATCAAAAGTTTTATTCTATGAAAGAAGATTGAAAAAGGTGCAAAAAGATGCGTGGAACTTAAAGATTTGGCTTAAGATCGAAGCTGTCAAAGATCGGTGAAGTTACAAGGAGAATTCTGAAGAAGAACTCAACTCACGGTCGCGACAATCATTCATGGTCATGACTTGTTCTTCTTCAGAACAGAAGTGTGCCAATCAAAGATTCACGATCACAACATATATATCGCGGTCGTGACTTGGACGGTTTT